>JAMDHV010000011.1:191-289917 GCA_029717575.1 Peribolospora kevripleyi
GAAAAAAAAAAAAAAAAAAAAAAAAAAAAAAAAAAAAAAAAAAAAAAAAAAGGTGGGAAACGATGCGCAGCAGGTGAGCTTGTGAGTTCGTGGCGAGTTTCAAGAAAAGACAAAGATAAATCTTACCCTCATTTGTTCGCATTCCCTAGACTCTCCTTCAAGCTCGCGAGAAATGGCATCAAACGTCTCACCAGCGCCACTCTTCAGTTTCTCAATCCGATCCAAAGCGCTCGGTACGCCGCCCACTCCGAGGCAATCAGCCGACCCTCCGCCACCACCGCGCTTCTCTTCCTCGGCCCATTCAAGGACCTCGCGGCCAGGATCCGCCAGAGAGTCCAGAGCACCGCCATCACCGTCTGCCATGCTCCTAAACTTGTTCAGACTTGCTGGTAGACCCATGTAGTCGAGCGCGGCGGCTAGCTCAGTATTCGCCAAATCGGTCTTCTCCGCCTCGGCACGGACGAGTTTGGCCTTCTCCTCAGAGTACAGCGATGCACTCTCATGGACGGACAGAGGGACGAGGCGGTGGAACAGGTCTGCTCCAATGATCTTCTGAACCTCTGGGGCGCCGAAAATGTCTTGGATGGGAATGGGCGTCGCGGCGACGAGTTTGTCGATCGGAGGCAGTGTACTCTCTGATGGGAGAATGTCGTGGTAAATCAGATCATTGTCCTTAACCGCTTGCGCCTTCCGCTCAGACACAAGGGCGAAATGCGCCTTTGCGATCTCCAGCATGGATGGGCCGGCATCGGATGGTAAGGTTGGATGTGACGTTGCAACAAACGACGAAGCGAACGTGGACGCAAGCCGCTGGGCCTCCTTGGCAGATGCCTCTGCCAAGGTGAGCCGCACCAAGCAATGGCCGTGCAAACCGGCAGCATCATCCGCCAGAGCGCGGTGATACTGGGCGACAGAGTTGAAGTACTTGGACTTGACCTAGAGATGTGACAACACAGGAGGTGCAAATAGGTAATGAATAAATGCTAGGCTGCTGGTGGGGTCAAATTATCAATGTCAACCTACTTGAATGAGGGAAGACCATTGTCGGTCAAACACGCCTTTGGTGACCCATTCCTTGACGTCCTCGCTGAGCGTCGTATAGCTAGCACCCGTCTGCGCCGCCAGCCGGCTAACGAGCGTATTCGCCTTCTTCTCCTCTACCGTTTTCTCCCAAAACACCTCACTCGCCTGCGCGATCATAATCCCAACGAGGCACTTCACCACCTCCCTACTCATGTCCGTCGACGGCGCGTGAAGAAAGTTGTCGTTGATGTAATTGAACATGCCTGCCGCCTGTCGAAAGGAGGTATATGATCGTTTAAGACCCTCAGACGACGGGCCAGAGATGACCGAGCGGGGCGAAGAGGAGGCGAGGGAGGAAAGTGTGGCGGCGATATTGAAAATAATTGAGGCTTTTTCGTAGGCGAGCGAAGTCTGGGAGATGTGCTTCATGGTGAAGGCGTCTTGCCTGCAAAAGGATTGTCATTGAAAGGATCAATGCCATCGGCCCTTGAAGAAAGCGGACACGCCAGGCCTGTTCAACTAACGATAACCTGTACTCACCAAGGGAAGGGCACTCGAACGTCCGGAAACCTCAGTTCGAGCATTTCAAGCTGGCCAAAATACTTGTATAAGAGGTCTCGACCTTTATGGAGATCGACAAAGTGAGAGGGATTGAATCAGCTCTACTATCCTGGACGCCTTGCTGTGTGGTCACACCATCACTAATCCATCGCTAAGGTAGGCGATCACATCTCGGCGGACCGTGCATGCTAGCACTCTAGTTGCTTGACAAATGAAAACGTATAGATTTCCACCTTCAACCTTCCACCATGCACTCACCCGTAGCATCGCTCCCGGCGCCCTTTGCAGCATCCTGCCTGCACCTGTTCAGCGCGTTACACTCGTCTGTGTACGCATCCGGGTCCTCGCCATAGGTGGAGGCGATTATGGCCCGGACAGGCGTGACCCAGTCCACTTCATCCGTCCTTTTGCGAGGAACTGAGATAGTAGGGGACTGATAGGACATGGCGAGGAGTGGCAAGAGAGCAATGCGGCGAGTTGCGAGATGGTAGGGAGCGGGGTGGTCGTCAGTGGGGCTCGGATGGTGATACACGTCGATCAGGTGCACGTGGACGGCGCGTTGCTTGGACCCGGGCCTCCTGCAGCTCTCTGAATAATAGGCTGGAGGGGAACGATTCTCACGCCCGCTGGAGCATCGTCAGTACCATCCTATCCTAACCACTGCATACAGGCTACCATTGATATATATATCAGTCGAGGCGGAGCGATGTTCACGACCAGTACGATACGACTGTAGGCTGGGCTTAACGAGTAGCAAGGTAGGAAAAGGGTGAGATGTACATACAGAAGCTCACAAGCTCAGAGGAATATCCGTATCTGCGCTCGGCCCGAGATCTACACCCTCAATTTTATATCCAAAGTAGACCACTTTGAGCGCGATGGTCAGCCCGGTCCAGCACACGGCCACGACTAGAGGGATGACGAAACGAGCGATGCGAGGCGTCTGGGGCGAGTAAGAGGAAGAGGCGGGAGAGGTAGCGGCGTTCAGGATAGGCATCAGGTTGCGCAGAATGAAAGCAAGCGAGACGCCCAAGCCGACAGCGACGAGGGCCCAGCGGAAGAGCTGGTGCGGAACGATAGCGAGCAGCTGAGCAAGAAGGAGGGGGAATCATGAAATCAGGAGAACCGCAGGTAAATTGATCACCAGAACACGGTCGGGCGCGTCTTTCCTTTGGCAGCTCACCGCAACAATGATCCACACGCCGTTCGAGTACCCGAACAAGTTGATGAGCTCCACCGCGCTGACCTCGTCCGTTCGTACCCAATACCTCATCAGCATCCAAAGGCCGACAGGAACGCCTAACCCGAAGGTGTACATGAGCCAGACGGCCCCACCAAGGAGATCGTACCGAGGCTCGTAGGGCTTCGAGTTGATGTAGGCGGTAATGGACCCGGCAAGGGAGCTAAAGACAAAGAGGCAGAATATCACCTGTGTTTGCGCAATATATCGCAGCGTATTAGGGAGATGCTGTCATTGATATATACTGCCAAGCAGGAGAGGAGTGGTCGAACCTACCGTGGTGGTCAGCCAGAACGGCCCGTAAAGATCAGGTCTGTCCTCCACCACCTCCGACAGGAAATTTTTGGGTATGATAAGTGGACGCCAGCATCGTTCGAGTACCTGGTGAACAAAAGAGAGAGCGGGCGGGCCATCTTTTGATTTCAGCACGTGTTAGGTGCCTGCCAAGCTAACAAGCGACACTCACCGTCTTCGTGTCTACGTCAAAATGATGATAGAGAAAATTCAAGGAGCTATAACCCCCTTGTCTTTCTCTGGGAACCCTTCGCTCCGCTACAGTCGAGTACATGTCGAACGGCGTCAGCCAACAAACCAATACAAACGGGTGTACCATGGTAGCGTGATTGTGAGCGTCGTCGTACATGCCAGCTTTGCTTGAACTTACTGAACGGGGATGCAGATGTGCCACTCGAACCGCCTGAGCCTGTTCCAAAGTCTGAGGAGCCAAAAAAAGACGATTGTCAGCAGCTATTTCGCCGAGTCGATCTCCTACACTGCTCACCACCAAACTCGAGCTGAGCGGAAGGCCGATCAGCGGCGACGCTGGCCGTTGCGGCAGTGGTGCCGCGGTCGACCTGGTCGTCGTCGGACTGAACGCGGGCGTAGTTGCCTGACATGGCAAGGGACAGCTATGGAGCTCGAGATCGAGAAAAGCGCCGTCTGTGTGTGAGGAAAGTCGAGAGCCGCTGGCCGACGATCGATCCGGCGACGGAGGCCGACTTGGAGATGTTGCCGTATTTGCCGCAGCCAAATCAACCACAGAACCACTTGAGGTTTGTGAAGATCCTTCGCGAAGGCTCGGTCCTCGGGGAGCCGCCCAGCCTGGACCTGAACCAGCGCCGAGACTCTTTGTCTGCATTGGGCTGGTGACCCCTTTACTAGTCGACCCTAGCATCTTTTCCAACATTGCTGCACTCTCGAGGCAAGACACATTTGGTCCGTCCCCTTTTAGTGCTGTGGAGTGGATGACCGGATGGTGGAAGGTGCTGAAGAGACTTTACACTCACTTGTAGTAGTCTTTAAGACCTAGCTGTCGCGACGTGAGGTCGCGCCAAGATCGTAGGTCGTGTAAGGCTTTTCCAGGAAGCCCAATAGAAGTGAGCTGTCTCAAGAGCGATACGTGTGGGCACGATTGAAGGTCAGAAAGAGCAGGAGTCCATTACATTCGTAGCGGTCGTGACCCTTAGGAGACAAGACGAAGGCCAGCCGAACATCTCTCTCAGTAGACACTACCCCGGCTCGACCGTTGTGAGCGCCTTTTAGCCATCTTCTGAGCATCGAAACACCGCTCCTTCGCATCCTCTATCTCCTTCATCCACATGTGACACTCTCTCGGGCTCGAAGCGCGTAGGGTGAGGCTACCTGATGTCTGATGGACAATCTGAAAGGCGAGGTCGTCTGGCACATACGTAGGAGAGACGGGTAACAAGGGAAAAGAGGTACGGGTCATCCAATGCAATAATTTTCATCCCTAAGTTTCATCCCTCCTGCAGAAGCCTTTCCGTCATGTTCATGTGCTTACCTCTACCTGTAAGGCCTGGCGGCATGTCCCGAACAACAATCTCATTGAGGGGGAACGGCTGCATTCCGTGGAGCAGCAAAAAGGTCAGCAGAAATGCCATTTAGCGCTGTATCGGCAACTTAGCTCTCACCACCCGATAAAGCTGGCCATTCGAAATGAGCAAAAACATATCGTTGAATAGGACGGCCTGAAGTTTTCGCCCGCTCTTCTTAGCTAGCACACCCTCTTTGAGGATTTCCCTAGGCCCCATGAATCTCGTCGGCTTGGTCAAATCAATGCGCTGTTGGAACACACGCCGTCGGGATGAAGTCAAAAGGTACGCGCGCAAGCTCAGCATCCTGCTTGAAGAGGAGCATGTACGGTGCACGTGCACAAGTGAGAAAAAACTCACTCCAGCGGACCCGACGAAAAGGGTTTCGGAGATAGCCGCCAGTTTCTCGCGCATCTCGCGGTCTCGGATGGCCTCGTTGGTGGCGTTGAGAATCGACTCAGCTCGTCGGTGCGCATGTCGAAGGAAGTCGTGATCTGGGTGGTCTTCGAGGGTGTACTTTTCAATTTGACCGATCAGAAGAGGGTATCTGGCCAAGCGTTGCACTGGTTGCCAACAAAGACAATGAGCAGCGTCTTCGACGAGGAACGGGCTCAGATAAGAGCGAGAGCGTGTCTTACTGGGTATCAACAAGAAACTGGAGAGGTCCAAATTACGCGCTGCAGGGTGCGTTGCGCGTAGCGTCTGCTCCGGATTGAAGAATGGCCACATGTCTTAGCACGCAATACGATCGTGCGAACGACATTGCGGGCCCTATGTCCCTCACATCGAGATGGGAAGCTAGTCTTGGGTCTTTCGTCCTCTCGGCCTGCAGGATTCTTGCCGCAATCTCCTGGTTGACACAGTACTGCATGTACACGCGCATGCGAGGAATATGCTCCACGAGAATGTCGCCAATCATGTCGATGTACAGCCTGTTGTCCTTTTGACGTGCTTCGAGGTCGCTCAGGAAAGATACGGCAGTTAGAAGTACGTCTTCAATATTGGCGAAAATGACGGTGAGTGCCTTCATCGAAAGCAGGTCTTGCATGGAGGAGAAGAACACCTGGTGCGATAGACATTGATACAAGATAATCAGCAAGCTGCCCCCTTTTAAGCGGTATTGATGACTAGCGTCTCTACCTCGACTGTGATTTGCAGGTCGCGAACGAAGCCCTGCTCAGTGGTGATGAGTTCGAAGATAGCCTATACAGAACAACATAGAGGTCAATATGCAGTGCCGCGTCCTTGTCCCAAAGGGTTCTGTTGAGAGGCCGGCTCACCTCCTGGCGTTTTCGCTCCTTGTCAGGGATCGCATCCACAGCCTCCTTGCCTACGATACTAGACCATGACTAAACAAACCAAGGAAAGAAGTCTCGTCCTTACAATTCAAACATAGCATGATCATCGAGCGGCGAGGAGAGAAACACACCGTGTGCCCCAGAGCAGGAGACTCTGCCCTTGTCGGAGCAGGGCTTGGTCCGGACGCAGACGGAACTGGACCGCTGATGAGCGAAGTGGATAGGGACGAGGAAGATTTCCGCTCTCCGCCAGGGCTCGCATTGGATTTCCTCCGGCCGCCGGATCGAATAGTGGAGAGGAGCGACGAAGCAGAGAGCCTGGAGCCTTCCGCATCGTGTAAGTTGGGCGACGACGCGCCGCGATGTGAATGGGGAGAGCCGGGTGTGGCCGAGCGAGAATGCGGTTCGCCAGAGACGGAAATGGACGGTGGAGAGCCGGCTGATCTCATTGAATTGGACGAATGCGATTGGGATAGTGCGATCTCATTGGAGAGCTTGAGGTACCGATCGTAGGCATCCTCTGTCTTCAGTTCGGACTCTTGTGTCGGGATGGGTGGCAACTTTTTGTCGGGTCGCGCGGAAGGCTTACGTGCCCTTGATGGCATCTTGGGGACTTCGCGCTCCGGGCGTTCAGGACGAGGCCGTCGAGGACGAGGACCTCTGGACTTCGTAGATTTGCGGCGTAGGACCGTGGACGCTTGCTTACCCGGTTCCTCTCTTACCAAAAGACCGGCCGCTTCGAGGACGCGGAGACGTTCTTGCTCGCGCTTCTCCTTATCCTCTTGCGGATTGCCTTCTTCCTCCTCGTCTGATGAAGTCTCGGACGTCTCTTCGCCCTCGCTACCGGTGAAGAAGGAGCTCTCGTCACTCGTATCGTCCTCGTCCGCCTCTTCGTCTACGTCTGTGTCCGCGGGGTGAACAGCTGTGGTCGGGACCTCTGTCGCTTGCAATGAAGCTTGAGGCGGCGGAGGCGGTATGGTTGGGACTTGAAGGTCGGCCGACCGATCTGCAGGCGACAGGTGATAGGTGGACATTATCGGTGAGCGTCCGTTGACCGAAGTAAATTGAATTCCGTTCGTTCGCAAAGGAAGTACATGTGGAAAAAAGGAGGGTAGCAGACAAGACTCAGCAAGCCTGCATGCACTGAATCATGGATCACGCCGCGAATGGAACTGAAAAAAGGAACGCGATCCCGAAGCGAGTGAAACAGACGGAAGAGGAGGAAAAAAAAACGAGTGAAGGGACGTGCCGTCGTCGCCCGAGACAATCGCAGCAACCCAGATCGCGCCGAGCGATCGCTTGCAAGAGCCGAACCGAATCGAGTCCATTTTACTAACCCCCAGTGACCTCCAGGTACGTGGCGGGAGCGATAAGGATCGCGTCAGCCTTCTCGACCTTCCACCAGCTTGCATCTTCACGGTCGACCACTGTCAAAATGTCGTCGGCGGAGAAAGTGGCCTCCTCAGCAGAGCTACCGGAGTAGTCGTAAAGAGCCTTAGCTTGAACAGCTATACATGCGCGACCGAAAAGAAAGGAAGGGACGTCGTCATGTTCAGAACTGATCGCAGAACCATATGTGCATCCAAATAAAGACAGGCGGGCACTCACCATTTTCCATCGCCACGACATAAGTTTTGGGGAAGTAACCCTTCTTGTCGTCCTTGACTTGGGTGCCGTACCACCAATCGCTATCGGGGTCCTTCGCAGGATGAGCAAGCACCACGACATTTTCATCAAACGCCAGGTCCTCGTCACGCTGACCCGTGTAAGGATAGAGGGTGCGGACGCGGATTTCTGCAGAGCCGATTGGAACGAAATAGTCAACATACGGACAGAATCGTCTTCGAAAAGTGTAACCTGATCCAGTAATGCGCTCCAAGAGTTACCCACCTCGTCCGAGGTCAATGTCATCCAGAGCACCCGAGGTGGACTCGGTCGCATCGGCCGCAGGTTCTTCTGCAGGCTCTGTCTCTTCCTGGAGTGCCTGCAAATCTTCTGCAGGTGGCTGGGAAGGGGGTTGATGGTGCATGCCGTCGGCGGCCAAGCTGCCGTACCAATCGACGCTTTGTCGATTGACGTTAGGATTCGGAGTCGGATCCTCCATGCCACTGGCCGCCTCGGGGGCAGGAGGGGCCGGCGGTGAAGATTCTGCTGCTTCAGGCTGAGCGACAGCTACGGGCTCAGCCGGGACAGAAGGCGGGGGCGGGGGCGGCGAAGGCTCGCGAGGCGACGGGACGTAGGTCTGCACTGGAGGTTCAGCGCTGCCGATGACCTTACCTGACACAGGCGCGCCAGAACGGTCATTTGTCAAAGTCTTACGGAGTTTAGCGCCGCCCTGAATCTGGGCGAACAAAGCTCCACGGACGGACGGATCGCCCCCACCGAGCTTCAGGGGCGCCGCGGGTGCTGCGGGGGGTGGAGGAGGTGCACCGGGGGCCGGAGGAGCAGGAGGCGGAGGGACACCAGCGCTGGCAGATGGGCTTGCGGGTACAGGGGTGACTGGACTGCCAGCAGACTCGGTAGCCGAGCCAGACCGAGCAGGCATGATGCCACCGAATAGTTGCTGTGCCAGGTTTTGCCTCTTCATGCGGGTGCTAGTACCCTCATCGTCACTCGAATCTCCGTCATCCGAGCGTTCCTCGACGATGTCCCACTCGTCGTCTTTGGCATTCTGAGGCAGAGGCGTCGGTGCCTTGGGTGCGGCCGATGGAGTAGGAGCGGGAGGAGCGGGAGGAGCGGGAGGCGCGGGAGGAGCAGGAGGAGCAGGAGGCGCAGGGGGCGCAGAAGCGGCGGGAGACTGGCGGGCAGGCGGAGGGAGCGAGGATCCGGCGGCGTTGGACATCTTGAAGAACGGGTTCGTATCCGCTCCCGAAGGTGTCGACGCAGCCGGAGAGGCTGCCGCACCGGCGCCACCGAGTCTGTGGAAGGGATTCGTGCTCGAGCCGCTCGGCGTGGTGAGAGGGGACTTCACCGGGGTGGGGGCGGTTGCCGGTGCGGGCGGTGCGGGCGGCGCGGGCGGCGCGGGCGATGCGGGCTCAGCTGGGGGAGATACCACCGCGGGAGCCGCTGGGGCAGGAGGACGAGGAGTGGCCGAAGTGGTAGGGGCCGCCTTCCTACTAGGTGGAGGCGGGGGCGGAGGTCCACTCTTCCTGCTGGGCGGAGGCGCGGGCGCAGAGGCCTTGGCTTTGCTGGACAACATCTCCTTGCGCTTTTTGAACTCCTCTTCCTGCCTGCGGCTTTCTTCTTCTTCCTGCTCGAGTCTGGCAAGCCTGGCCAGCCGTTCAGCTTTCTCCTTTGCCAGAACAGCCTCACGCCGACGAATCATCTCCTCCTTTTCGTCGATAGCGTCTTTCTTTGCCTCCGCAACGATAGTACGAGTAGGCTCAGTAGGCGCAACACCGTTGCTGTCTTGATGCTTCTCCTCCTGAGCCTCCTTCTCGACCTCGTGCTTGACCGAGCCGAGCGAAGCCTTCTCTTTGGCCAAGCGCTGCTCCTCCAGTCTGGCCTGGCGCAACTTCTCTCTCTCTCCCGCCTCGCGGTCGGCCTGGGCAGAGCGAGCGGCCGCCTCGGCCCTGTCGGCTTCAAGACGATCCTGAACGGAGGTGTCGACGGAAGGTGACGAGGAGGGAGCAGCTACGCCCAGAGCGCGCTGACGCTCTAGAATCTTGCGCTGTGCTTCGGCGCGGATGTATGCCTTTCTCTCTTCCGGTGTCATTTTATGCAGGTCGGGCTTGGGAGAAGCGGCGGCGGGAGGGGGAGACACCGACGCTGACGGGGCCGGAGGCGGCGGTGGAGGTGCTGCTGCTGGCGCGCTCGGGGGCGGTGGAGGCGGCGGCGCGGATCCACGACCCTCGCCACGGACGGGACTGCGAGGACGATCCCGGCGGTCATAGTCGTACCGACCCCGCTCACGCTCGCGGTCGTCGTCACGGTCACGGCTACGGTCATGGTCACGGTCACGGTCCCGATCCTCGCCGTAGCGTCCGTACGTTCCACGGAGATAGCCGCGATCGTCGTCCCTGTCCCTTCCACCCCGGCGGTCGTAGCCGCGGTCGTCATACCGCGAGTCATATCTATCGCGGTCATCGTCCCTGTGGCGAGAGTAGCTGTCGTTCCTCCGATCACGATCCCTGGCCAAGTCCAAGCTCCTGTCGTGGTCCCTCCTTTGCTTCTCTTCCATCCTCTTCTCGAGTTGAGGCAAGCGCTCGTAGAGGAGCTGGAGGTGCTCTCTCTCCAGGCGCCTCCTCTCATCGTCCGAACCGGGCCCTCCGCGCTTCTCGATGTAGGCGAGGTCATCCTGTACACGCCGGATACGGTGGCGAAGATCGTCCATTTCGCGCTCCAACTCGCGGTCCTCGTCAGTCTTGTCGTTGGCCTTTTCGAAGGATTTTGACGTGTTCTGGAGCTGACGCTTCATCTCGCTCAGGTCATCCATGGCCGACTGGCCCTCGAAGCGGACGGTCTTGCGGTCGAGGTGGCGAGAAGAGGACTTGTAGCCGCCCACCTCATTGTCGTCGTGGCGATAAACCGTGGCATCTTTTCGCGACGGAGCGACGGGATTGTCGTGGAAGGAATGGGCCTTCGCATAGCTTTGACCCTTGTTGCTGCCCACTTCAGGGATATTGAGGCCGGTGGTCTGCCGAACATTGGTGTCCTTCTTGAGAAGGTCCTTGAGAAAGTCGACAGAGTCGTTAAGATCACGAGCCGAGGGTGGGACAAGCTCCGGGGGAAGCTGGTCAGGAATTTCATTGCCGTTGAGCCGCCGGTAGATGAGGCCCATAGCAACGTGAAACTCGGCGAGGTTAAGTTTGCCCCGGTTTTCACCGTCGGCAAGGTGCCTGACGAGCGACAGGTAATAGTGACAATCAGTGTGTGGCGTGCGTACACGAGGAGACTCCTCAGAGGGTCGTCTCGTCACTTCACTCACCAAATCTTCATCAGGTCGTCTCTGTCAAGTCCGCTCTGTCCGAACACCTCCCTCGCCATATCGCCGCTGATGAAGCCCGTGCCTCTCTGGTCCCAAGCGCGGAAGATCTGATCGTAGTTCTTCTTCTCTTCCTTACTGAGCACCCAAGGCACCTTTGGTGGTGCTCCGCCTCGCTGCTGGGCATGCTGAGTGGTGACATCCTGGAAGCTCGCTCCGAACCTACTCGCCGGCATGCTACTGGCGCTAAACTGGACGTTGCCAGGGGAGGGTGCGAAGGGGAGGTTGGCAGCGGGCATGAACTGGCTGCTCATGAGCGCCAGTCGAGGGTCGCGGTATCCCGGAAAGCCTGTGGCTTGCGGCACGAGCCCCGTGGCTTGCGCCATGAGCGAGCCGGCGCCAGGGTAGCCGGTCGCTTGTGGTGCGAGACCAGCGCCGCTAAACCCAGGGTGGCCCGTCGCTTGCGGCATGAGTCCCGCGCTTCCTGTGCGCTGCTGTGAAAGACCGGGAGACGGGGTGAGGAAACGCTGCTGAGCAAGGTTGGCTTGGAGAAGGCCGGCGCCGGCGCCGCCGAACTGCTGCTGTGGTTGCGGCTGCTGGTAGCCCTGGGCCATCTGTTGCTGTCCCGGGTATCCGGTGGCCTGGAGTTGCATCTGCTGCTGTCCCGGGTATCCGGTGGCCTGGGGTTGCATCTGCTGCTGCCCCGGAAATCCAGTGACCTGGGGCTGCATCTGCTGTTGCCCAGGGTATCCGGTGACCTGGGGCTGCATCTGTTGTTGCCCAGGGAATCCGGTGACCTGGGGCATCATAGGCTGCTGTGATCAGAGACGAAGGGGGGATGAGCGGGTCAGTTCTGATTGGAAATGCGAGGGGAGGGAGAAGAAGGGAGGCGAGGCGCCGTCGCTTACCTGAAAGCCTTGCCCCATACCGGGCTGCTGCCACTGCCCGCCCTGACCGTACATGGCGAGCAGCGATGACCAAGCAAAGGCGGTGTCGTAGAGATAGTCAAAGATAAAGAAAGAAGGGTTGGGAAATGGAAACCAAGAGGAAGTGGGAAAAGCTGGTCTATGACGCGGTCGGTGGTCAGTATACAAGGGTCGCCCGGAACGACCGACGATCGCTTCGACCGGCGCTCGCGACGCAGCCAGGTCACGACCCTAACCCTACTCGACGAGCGGGACGACTGCGCCGGACAGGCACCGTCATATTCAAGGTTGCATTGCCTTCGTTCCGAACATCCGACCACAAACCCGAACGCAAGGGGTGCAAGCCTCTATTATTAATCATCTCGGCACCTTCCGCGTTGTTCAGAAGAGCGAAGAGACAAGCATGTATAGATAGAGACAGGGCGGCGGAAGCGAGGAAGGAGCGACACGGTGTGTGGTGACGATGAAAGGAGCGAGACGGTCCCTTGATGTGCAAGCTAAGAATAAGCGTAAAGAGCGACGAAGAAGGTGCGACGACCTTTTGTCTCGGTGTAGAAGGCGGCGAGGGCAACGGAAGTCAACTGGCCCCAGCTAGTGGATCCCCTCCCTGGTGACTTTGACAGTTAACTCTCCCTGCGACCCATCCCCTCCAGGTCCGCCCGGTATCCTACCGCCCTTGAACGCCCCAATAGTCCGCCCGGCGCCCTCCCAGATGAGCCTCGTGATCTCGAGAACGTCCGCGTCCGTCGCCTGAGGTCGGAGTTTGACGTGAAGCGTGCCAACGAGCGTGGACGTGGATGAGGAGGAAAGAGAGGGACGTGCGCGACGATGCCGGTGAGACGAGGAAGGGCCGTCAGAGAGGGACGGGAGGGAGGGGGTCAACTGCCAGAGGTGGGGTGGTGAGATGGAAGTTACGAGTGGATTGGTTTCGAGCTGGGACGAAAGACGAAGAAAAGACGCCAAGTCTGATGATCAGCGAAAACGGCGATATGCCTGCCTACCACTTCCATGCACGTTCAAGGCGACTCACCTCTCGAACGGCGTTCCAGAACGCAGCGACCTGCTTCTGGTGTGCGTAAGGCGCCGTCTGGAGTAGAACCTTGCCGAGGGCGACCGAGGCGGGGTAGGCGATGTAAAACATGCTCACGCTTTCCAGCCCCGCCAGGACTTTGTCTAATCCTGCCGCTTGGGCGCTGAATAAGCCATGTGAATAGAAAAAAAAGGCGGAAAATCAATAAAGGATGACGAACAGGCCTTGGGAGGAAGCAAGAGGAGAGAAAGAGACTCACGCCGGCAATGCCAAACTGGCGAGCAAGAGGACACCGCTGAAGAACAAGACCGTCAAGCTGAAAGGGTTGGCGAGCAACCTCAGAAGCGGGGCAGCAGAGCTGGAGCTGGGCGCAGATAGCATAGAATGAGTGCGACGGTGGGCGGGAGTGGTGGAGCGGAGCTGGGCCGAGGCGGCGGTGGAGACTCCCACGGCGGCCACGAGCTTGGAGTGGTTCCGGAGGACGATATTGGAAATTATGCAAAAGGTCGTGGCCAGGACGAGAAGCGTCGTCGGAAGGGCGAGACTGTCCGTCCAAGGGTCGAGAAGAAAAGTTACACGCAAAACCGTTGAGCAGGCGGCCGAGTGTCAGCCAATCGGAACCATTCTTCAAATAAAAACGATGAGCTCGCTTACCCCTCATCTTCGCCATGCTCTTCGCTCCCGCTGAGCAAGACATGTTCAATGCTCTCTTTGCATACGTAGACGCTGGCGAATATGAGGTAGATGGACTGCATGAAGTGAAAGAGCGTCTCTATGCGCTGGGTGCTGTTCCGCGAAAGAATGCCAGTAAAAAAACAGAAACAGCTTCGTTAGCGACCTCGAATCGAAAGCACAATGCGAGGAAATAGAACCAGATGGTCATGCACCCACCCAAAAGGCCTCCGAACGGAACTCTCCGCGCCCCTTAATCTCGCCTTGACGAGCAAGGCTGCTATCGTGCTAAGAACGCCAAAGGCATCAAAGACAACCAGGTAGCCCAGCCCAGTGACGGCGAGAGAGTCGCCACTCTGTCCCGCGACCCAAAGTGCAGCGCCAAGGGTAAAGTGGAGGGAGCCGAAGAAGAGCGGGGCGAGGAGAGTGCGGGGAAGGTGTATCAATTGGGAGAGGAGGGAGGGAGGGACGGAAGAGCCGACCGGGAAGGGATACGCAGTCGTAGAGCCGAAAGGAGAGGAAGGGGAGAGCGGCGAGGCGCGCCAACCGCTGCGACGGCGATCTGGAGAGCCGTTCGGGAGCTCGCCTTCATCGCCGGGGACGAGGCCCAGTCCAACGGCGTCGGAGGGCGAGACGCCCAACGCGACCGAGTTGAAAATAGGTCGGTGCGCAGGGCCGTCTCCTGACGATCCGAGAGGCTGAGTGTCGCCGTTGGTATGGCCGTGAGAGCGCAAAGCGGGGTTAGTCTGCGTCGGGTCGAGGAAACTGAAAAAGTTGTGGCTGACGCTGTGCTTGTGGTGGTGACCTCTCCTTGACGGCCCTGGGCTCGGCGCATCGCCGAAAGTGGAAGAGGCGGGAGATGGCGAGGGAATCTCGATGACGGGCGCCTCTGGTCTTCCAGATCCGTAGGCTGGCGCTCGCCCCCCGAACCCGGCACCGCTCAAGTCGTCGCCGCCCTCGCTCTCATCCACCTCACCGAGGGACTGACCGGGTTGAGGGAAGAAAACGCTAAGATTGCGCGAGTGCGCCCGACTGTGCTTGCGAGAGTGTTCTCGGCGTTGAGCGACAGTCATGTTCGCGGTCGGGTCAAGACCGGAGGGAGGGCGATAGGGAGAGAGGTCGCCGACGGTGTCGAAAGACTCGAACTCTTCGTCTTCACTCCGTGCGCCGGCGGGGCCTACATGATGGTGGTGCTGGTGGTGAGGCTCGCTCTCCTTCCGAGCTTCGTCTTCGCCTGAACCGACGTCGGCCATGGAGACGGACACGGTGGGAAGGAAGGTCTCCTTGCTTCCCATGCGTCTGTGGGTCGGTCTGGTTCGATCGGACGGACCCCCGAGCGGCGACGTGCTCTCCACGTTCTCTCCAGAAGGCGAGGTCTGGAGCCCGCTCGCGTGAGCGACCATGCCGCTGTCGCGCGAAGAAGGGGAGGAGGGCTCGACGACGGTGGGACGCGACAACGGTCCGGTGATATCTATCGCCGTCGGGTCCTCTTCGGGAGGTACAAGACCGAGGAGAGAGTTGGGCTGGTCGATGCTCTGTTTTCGGCCTCGGTAACCGGAGCCAGGCGGGCGAACGGGTAGAGGCAAGGGCGGTGGCGCGGAGAGATAGGAGGACGGGGAGCGCGAGTGGGAGATGGGAGATCGGGAGGCCGTGGAGGGCGTGAGAAGGGGAGAAGATACGGGGAGTGGGGAGGTGGATGGGGAAGAGGAGGGTATGGGGGTATTGAGAAGGCGCTCCGATGTGGAGCGATCGAGTCCAGCGAGGTCGCCGGACGAGGTGCCTTGAGGGGATGAAGAGGATATAGACGGAAAAGTGGAGAGAATGGGAGATGCGGAAGGAGAAGGAATGTGAGAGGGAAGGAGGGAAGGAGAGCCGCCGGTGGACGATCCGACGGCGATGGGCGTCGTCGGAGTGATGCTGGCCTCGTATTCCCGGGTGAGGCTTCGGACGCTGTTAAGGGAGCACCACCGGGAACGGTCAGAGAGGAGCAAAAGGAGCGGGAGCAGGGGCAGCAGAAGAGAAAAGGAAAGGTGTGTGTGGTGGAGCTCGGCTCGCTCACTCACGACTTCTTGTGCTTCTTCTCTTTCGCGCTCTCTTGGGCTTGGTCGTCGGAGCTCATGAGGGCGGGGTGAGAGTCAGGGCGGGGGCAAGCGCGCGGGCGCCCGGAGTGATCGATGGCTTTCGATGGGCTTGTGGTAGAGAAGGCGATGGGCGATGGGGGCGGTGATAGTAATGACGACGAGGAGAGGTGAAGGGCAGGGATAAGAATGGGCGGCACGGGCAAATGCCTCGTCCAATCTTCGCAGCGTCGGCCGTCGACGTCCTTCGAGCGCTTCATGCCGTCTACTTCCGCAGCCAACCCAGACGGTCCCCCGAGCGCAACCCACCACTGTAATGCACCCAGTCGCATGTAAGAATAGGTAGATATAGACGAGCGGCGTTGGCGCTCTGCTCTCCAACGGCACTTCTCTCCACTTTGTATGCCACACCCGAGATCGACCGCGAAGATCATCCATTCATGTTTCATTCCACAGTCGCGCCTAGCAGAGCGGATTCAGCCGCCGGCGAGAAGGGTTGCATAACAAAAAGCGCACAAGAGTTTCCGGACGATATCAGGCAAGTCGTCCGTCCATGCGTAAAGAAAAGAGAGAAGGAGGGAGGGAGGTGCGAGGAGGGCAGACCTCGGCACAAGAGAAGGCAGACTAAAGGAGAAGGCAGACTGGGATCACCTTCCGAATGCTAGCGACTGCTTATGCACTTGGCGGTCTAGTTAGCGCCGCCGCCGCCCGTGACCTGTCCTCTGAGCGTTTCCATCCTGGGCTAATTACCAGCCGCCATAGCCGCTAGAGGAGCCGCCGGTCTTGGTGGCTGTGAATGTGAATGAAGACAAAGATCGTGAGGGGAACGGAGGCTTGATTGAGCGAGAGCAAGGACGACATGCCGACAATGATCCATCTTTGAGCCCCGTCACACTCGGCCCCGGCGACTCACGGTACTGGATGCCCGAGCTGGGGCAGTTGGTGTCCGTGCTGATCGGGTCCACGGGAACGAAGGCGCCGACGTTGTTGGACTGGCCCACGGTGTTGTAATAGTACTGGACTTGGCTGCCAGCGCGGAACGTCCAAGGAGAAGGCAAAATGGTCAGCATCTTCACGCTCTCCGCGACGACAGTCAGATGGCTCCCATCCCTCGTTTTCCTGACTCACTAAAGCGTGTTGCTCTTGCACTGCCAGCTAGCGGCGTGACCAGTGTTCTTGCTCACGGCATCATTGAGCTGCTGGAGCGAGTACGTGGTAGAATCGCTGGGGGTGACGCCGGCATCGGCGAGCCAGGTGTGGGTAGGCAGACTCTGGAAGAGGCTGACGGTGGTGTTGAAGAACTGGACGACCTCCTCTTGCGGCTGGTAGTTCGTGTAGCAGCTGGGGTCCAACGTCGAGACGCAGGTACCGTGCGTGCTCCATTCTAAAAGACGAATGAAACCATCAGGATCGCACGCCTGTGGAGGAAAGGAGGCGGTTTGAGCACCATAGAAATAGGGGTCACTCACCATGCTCCCAGAAAGCTTCGGGAGACTCGTCATTGGAGACCCAGTACTGTTGTCGACATTTGGAAAATCGGAGACCGGTCAGCGAAGGCCTCCTCTTCGTTACTGTACATCGCGGTTACAAGGCAAGACATTGCCACTCACCGTGGTCATGTACTTGACCAAGTCGGACTGGCCGGCGGC
This sequence comes from Peribolospora kevripleyi, assembly GCA_029717575.1. Lineage (NCBI taxonomy): Eukaryota > Fungi > Basidiomycota > Peribolosporomycetes > Peribolosporales > Peribolosporaceae > Peribolospora > Peribolospora kevripleyi. Next base: position 17,425 of record JAMDHV010000011.1, read on the forward strand.
GTCAAGGATCTGGGTGATGTTGCTGTACTTCCTGCTAGGATCGCAGGAGCTGCCGTAGGTCCCATCGCAGCTGTCGAAGGTAGCAGAAGAAAAGGAAGAATTTAGGCATGCGCGGCGAAGTTCGATGGGAAGACGCTCAACTTACTTGTCGGGCCAAAGGCCGTGCTGAGCGGCAAAAGCAAAAAGGCCACGACGAGAGAATAATGATCGGGACAGTCAGGCTAAAGGGAGGAAGGAGGCCAAGACGAGTAAGGAGACGTACGATAGTCCACGAGTCACTCGGGCCGGTGACGGGGTTGGTGTCCCAGAACTGGACCTGGAGCAGCAGGCCACCGGGCGAGTTGGTGCAGCAGGTGTCCTTTGTGAAAGAAGAGGGGAGAACCGAGAAAAGCGTTAGGCATCGGACGCATTGTCACAGAAGCATCCCCCGTCATGCGAAATGGTTGCTCGAGGACGCAGCCAACCAGCGCCGCCTTTTTGCAGTCCTTCCCCTCGTCGTGATCCGAAGGCACAGCGGCGTACGGCGACGAGCATACGACCTCGCTAGGTCATCTCATCCACCAGATTACCCAAGGACTCTGCTGAGAATATTCCACGCCGTGACATCATAGAATGGCCGCAAGGGCACGCCGCGATCCCTGAAACCCCTCTCTTCGAATCCAAACGTAAGCCCCTTAGCCGGACGTTGTGCGCCCGGCCACCTCATTGTCGCACGTACGCCACACGCCCTTCTACACTCTCAGCCGCCTCTGCGCACCCCCCACCCCTCCCTCCCTCAGCGCATACGATCGCCTCGCTGCCCTTGGCCAAGAAGCCGAATCCGAACGAAACTCACAGACACCGAGCTGCTGGAGCAACTCTGCGGCGCGTTGGCGCACGACGAGTCCCTCTCCACGGAAACGAGGTCGCCGCGGCTATCGAGGGCGAAGCCGGGGAACACGGGGGCAGCATTGGCGGAGAAGGGGGACGACGAGGCGGCCAGAAGGAGGGTGAGGACCACAGGGGCGACCGAGCGGGCGACGGGGGACATGGTTGCCGCCTTCACTTGGATGGTAGGAAGAGGAGAGAAGGAAGTGGGAAAGGAGGTGAGAAGGGAGGTGTAGGCGGAAGATGGTGGGGAAGGAGGAGGTGAAGAGATGGAAGGGAACCCTTTTTGTATGTGGGACAGATACGGGCTCCACCTCTTCCTTCCTTCCTCCTTGGGCTATGACCGTGAAGATGTGAAAGGAGAGGACGGCGAGCGAGTGCGGCTCCCACCTGCGTCCGTCTCCGTGTCCGTGCCACGCCTACCGCCCCTGTCGGAACAAAGTCAGGTTGGTTGAATAGGTGCTGTAGCCACTTAGCGCTCCAAAAACGGAGACCAGCGAGTGGGACAGGCGAGATTAGTTCAGACGTTTGCTCGGCGAACGAGAACATACTGTCCCAACAGCACGTTCTAATCTCCCGGTCCTGGTTCTGGCGGTACACGGTCGATGCCGAGTGGCTTGGGACTCATGATTGAGTGGAACGGAGGGCGCACGCACGTGTGAGCGTCGGGCAGGTTACGGCGAAGATGGAGCTGGCGAACAGGGACGAAGATAGCCAGAGTAGCAAGGACGAGATGGGAGACGGCCAACGAATACATGCGTCAGGTGAGGATCGACGGCGGGCGCTATCTTAGCGGATAATAATAAACCTCGCACCACGCCGATCCGTCCGACCATCTGATCATCCAATCGGCCAGCGACACCGACGTGCACTGCCTCGCCGTCGTCCCCGACGTAGGTCGATGCATTAGAACGGCAGCATGTCGAGATTCCGGCACCAGCAACTCCCATCTTGGAGATACTGTACAGCGAGAACACTCCAACGCCGCTCGCTCCGGCTCAACACGAACCGGAGCGAGCTCAGCCGCCGGTAAGGTGGAGCCGCGCGGGTCTTTGTCCTTGTGCCCCCTGCCGCCGGCCCGAGACAGGTGGAGCGACGTAACTCCCATACTAGAAAGCGAATATTGCGATGCTCTCCCGGAGTAGGAAGGAGTACATACGGGTACTTCTCCTGCTTTATCTTCAACCGGGAATGCATGTCAATGTGACGTATATCCAAATCGCCGTTTATCTCTAGCCCCTCGCTGCCTCGAACCGATGTCTCTTAAGACACAGCCGGCACACCTGTTTCGTTGGCTGTCTCTTCCCATCTTCACGCTCCTCCGGTGACAAAGCCGACTTGTGGGCACAAGCACGGTGCGAGATAGCACGCTGCCGCAGACGACGCCGTCCAGAACGAAGTTGCATAGCAGATGAAAGCAGATGAAAGGAACTGACGACAGCAGCTGCACAGAAGAGCAGGAGGGATCCCTATCAAGCGCCCTGGCCGAGGAAGCGGGAAACCCGAAGGAGCGGCTGCACACCTTGGGAAAGATGGCTTTCACACCTCTCCGTGAAAGATGGGTTGGGCATACTCTGTCTTTTTAATGCCCTCGCGCGTCTCCAAGATGTGCTTGACCTGTCCAAAGCGCCAGGCAAGAAGGAGGGCCAGGGCAACCAGGAGGGCAACCAGGAGCGAAATGAGATACGAAGGAACATGCACACGAAGGTTTGAGAAATAGAACATGGACGAAGAAAGCCATCTCGCACGCACCTCCTCTGGGGGATCCAAGCCCATGTTCTTCGCTCTCTCCCATCGCTGAAGCCTCGAGAGTCCCACTGCCGGGCCATAGCTGTGGCAACGACAAGTTGCACGAGGGAGGAAGAAACAAAGTCAGCGTACAACTCGACTGGAGGATGAGCCACGCCAAAGCGGGCGTGCACAGCAACGGAGAGTAACGCAACAAAGAGTTGACGCACTTCATATCCAGATCGAACACTCGCAAGATGTGGTGGATGCGGTTAAGGCCCTTTGCGTGGACTATGGGCAGCCATCGTTGGAAATACGACATCGGTTGAAGCAGTCAGGTGCATCATTGGAAAGAAGGAAGGCAGAAGAGATTATGGCAAGGAAAGAAAAAAGAATCAGAAAAGGATTGAGATCTCCAAAGAGAGAATCTCAGCCCATGCTCGAGATCGACGGGGAGAGTTCTCTTTCCATCCACCATCTCTTTCCTGCCAATATCCTGCTAACGGTAAAAACACAGAAACTACCCGACTCACTAGGTTTAACTGGTTGCTTCCCAGCATTTCCCATCTTCATCTTCACCTCCTCATAGGCCCTGTCATAGGCAGGGTCGTCCACGTCCAGCGTCTTCCTACTCGCCTCCCTCTCCCTCTCCTCTGCCTCCTTCCTCCTCCTCTCCTCCTCCTCCCGCGCCCTAATCTCCCGCTCTTCCTTCTTCCTCCTCTTTTCTTCTTCCGTCCCTTCCTCCTCCTCCTCCTCCGAAACGTCCCGCTTCTGCGTCTTCACTTCGAGCTCATCTTCTCGCTTGTCAGGGGCAGACCGAGTGAGCTTGGCCTTCTTGCTCGCGGGCGCAGCACCTGGCTTGGTCGCGACAAAGGAGAGCTTGGTCTGCGCCGAAGACCGCCGCTTGGCGGCAGGGGCGGGGACGGTGGATACGGAGGAGATGGATCGTTTTGGAGCCATTGGAACGGTGGGCGGTGTTGTGTTTTGGGTGCGATGGTCGCGCCCGAGTCGTATGAACTCCGATCGATCGGTCGGCCACGTGCTCAGATCCCCGAATTGACCGCAGTCGAAAGAAGAACCACCGCGAGGCCCTTGAACGTGCCTCATATTGGCTGCCCACCTTCACTCGTTGTCGCTCGGACCTCGTTACGTCTACCGTAGAGTTGCATAGAATGGCCAACATCAAGAACAAGGTGGGGGGAAACGCACGAGGGTCTCCTTCGTGGAGCTCCTTTGGACGTGCTGGTGGGAATACAGCTTACGCAAAACCCCTCTTTCTTTATCTCTCATCATTTCTCACCAGGTCTGCCTTATCGTGCACGATGGCTGGGGCGTGGCCCGCCAGAAGGGTCAGAAGGGAGATGCGATCGAAGTGGGTGTTCGAGTACTTTGCCTCTTTCTAGCTGGCATGGTTGAAGAGCAGTGCTTACCGCATCGCCGCTTTTCGGACCGTACACTCGCCAGGCCGCGGACTCCACGACAATGGACACCTTGGCCAAGGACTATCCCTCCACGTTGATCGATGCCCATGGTCTTGCTGTCGGTCTCAGTGACGGACTCATGGGCAACTCCGAAGTCGGGTGAGCCGTGACCTTTCCCCGTCGTCTCAAATGGAGATCGGTTTCACGCGAGGCTGTGACCGTGCTCGCGCTCATCTCTTTCCTGCGTTCGACCTTTCGTCCTCTGTTATAGCCATTTGAACGCGGGCGCTGGTCGCGTGGTGTGGCAGGACATTGTCCGCATTAACCAGTCGATCAAGACGAGGGAGTTCCATAAGAACGACAAGATCCTGGAGAGCATCGAGCATGCCAAGAAGTCCTCCGACGGCCGCCTTCACTTGCTCGGCCTCGTATCCGACGGTGGCGTCCACTCTCACATTACCCATCTTTATGCCCTTCTCGAGACCGCGAAGGAGCAGGGTCTCTCGGAGGTCTACGTCCACTTCTTCGGCGACGGCCGAGACACTGCGCCCAAGAGCTCTGCCGGCTATATGAAAGAGCTGCTGCAGAAGACGAAGGAGATCGGCGTCGGAAAGGTTTCCACTGTGGTCGGCCGCTATTATGCCATGGACCGCGACAAGCGCTGGGAGAGGATCAAGATCGCCGTCGATGGTCTCGTCCAGGGCCAGGGCGAGAAGGTCGACAAGCCAGATGATCTTGTGGCCAAGATCGAGGAGAGGTACAACAACGGCGAGACGGACGAGTTCTTGAAGCCTATCATCGTCAGCGGCGACGATAGCAGGATCAAGGGTGAGTTGTTTTATTGGACGTTATTTGAGGATATCTGTCGCGAATACGGCGCTGAGAACGTGTGCTGCTTGCCACTATCGCAGACAACGACACTCTTTTCTTCTTCAACTACCGTTCGGACCGGATGCGCGAGATCTGCGCTGTCTTTGGATTGGAAGACAAGCCGATGGAGGTTACCGTTCCCAAGAACCTGGTAAGACCCTACTTGCTATCATCTGACCGTTTCATCTACTCACGTCCATTCCGTCTTCGTGATCGCACCTATCAGCACATCACCACCATGTCCCGCTACAACGCCGAGTTCCCCTTCCCCATGGCCTTCCCGCCACAAGGCATGAAGAACGTCCTGGCCGAGTGGCTCTCTGTCAAGGGCGTCAAGCAGGTTCATATTGCTGGTGAGTCGCACAAGACCATCAAGGACAGCTTAGACGGCATCTGATTTTATACGATGATTTGTACTCATCTCACTCAGAGACGGAGAAGTACGCCCACGTGACCTTCTTCTTCAACGGTGGTGTGGAGAAGCAGTTTGACGGCGAGGAGCGCCACATGATCCCTTCGCCCAGGGTGCCGACCTATGACAAACAGCCCGAGATGTCTGCACAGGGCGTGGCGGACAAAATGGCCGAGGTTCTTGATGAAGGCAAGGCACCCTTTGCTATGCTCAACTTTGCTCCCCCGGACGTGCGTGCATTCCTCTCTCCCATGAAGTCGAATCAAAGAGTTCCAGTCAACGGACTGACGTCAAACTGTCTTCTCTTGCGCTCGTGTTCTCTTCTTGTCCCCGCGTGTGTAGATGGTCGGCCACACCGGCAACTACGAGGCGGCCGTTAAGGCGGTCACTGCGACCGACAAGGCCGTCAAGACCGTGTACGAGGCAGCCAAGAGGAACGGGTACGTCCTCGCCATCACAGCCGACCACGGCAATGCCGAGAAGATGATCGATGAGAACGGCAAGCCTTTCACTGGTGCGTGTTCCTGTTCGTTCGCCTGGCCCACCAGATTCGGGGTCGAGCTGTGTCCAAGTCGACGCAGAGAAGATGCTTAGCTTCCTTGTCCTTTTGTTCACCAACAATCATAGCGCACACGACCAACCCGGTCCCCTTCATCCTCGCCAACGTGCCCAAGGACAGCGGCATCAAGATGGGCAACGAGCAAGGTGCCCTGTGCGACGTCGCCCCTACCTTGCTGGATATTATGGGCCTGGACAAGCCTGAGGAGATGACCGGAAAGTCTCTCCTGGCTCATTAGACGTGTCGGAGCTCCGAAGTAGAGGCGCAATCATTGGAAGAGATCCGCAGCATGTAGCGTTCAGGAATACACGGTATGGAGACGAGGATGTGGAATGACGAAAGAAATGACGAAATCAGTTCTTTTGCGATTCTAGACGTGAGGAGCCAGAAACACTGTGCGCAAGGCCCTCATCATCGGTCGCTGGAAGCTGTTCAAACCCCAACACAGCTGCCAGTCGTTCCCTCCCGCTTCCTTCCTCGCCCTTCCACTCTTCTTCCGGCGCTGGCAGGTCCCACTCCACGAACCTTCGGCACACCTCCTCCGCATCTTCCAGCTCGCTCCTCTGCGTACCGTCCAGCGCCTCCTGCTGCAGACGAAGCAAGTCAAGCTCGTGACGCGAGACAAGGTCTGTCACTTGTTCCGCACGCTCCACGACGTGAAGCGGCATTCCAAAGCGCAAAGCACATTGGGCGGCGTGCGAAGAGCTGGAAAGGCCAGTTGCCAGCCTAAAGAGAAGAGACGACGAGGGCTCAGCATCCGATAAAGCAATGAAGGGCAGCAAAGGGCAGAAGACAAGGACGTTCACTTGTGAAGGTATGTAATCTGGGCCCTCGAAGGGTCCTCGGACGCCACATCGGACATGGCCATGTCGACAAAGATCTCCATGTGGGCAAAGTCGATGGGCAGCGAACTTGGTAGAATGCTGCTTGAGAAAATCTCTGGAGGGACGCCGTCGTAATGAGAGAAGACGAAATCATTAGCAAGCTCGTTTATCGGGTACCTTGCTGATCCAACAACTCACCGTGGAAGTGAGTGGCTATGAGCGTCTTCGGACAGTCTCCGCCCCGCGCCAAAAGGTGCTTGATCGTGCCAACTAGCAAACCAGCCCCATCGCTAGCGGCCGTACCCTTGCCGAACTCGTCAAGTAGGATGAGGCTCCTCGAGGTGCAATTGCGCAGGGCATGACTGACCTGACCCAGGTCGATCATAAAGGCGGAGCCTAGCTTGGAGACCGACTCGCGGGTCTGCACACGGGTGAAAACTAAAGCAAGAAAAGAGAGCAAGAGGAGTTGGTTGTTGAAGGTCACTCACACAGGTAAGCCTCATCAAACTCACTCTTGTCCGTCCTGCCAATCAAAGCGTACTCTGCGGGTACAAAACTGGTAAAGAACAGAAGACGATTGGCCCCAGCGTCATTGGAGGAGGACAGGAAGAACACTCACCTTCCTATGTGAGCCATGAGTACCATTAGAGCAACTTGCTTCAAGTAGACGCTTTTTCCGCAAAAGTTAGCGCCGGTCACAATGAATACGCTATTGCCTGTGTGGCGATGAAGTTGCTCCTCTGTACCGCTTTCGACCTCGTTAACATCCGAACGGAGAGTGGACTCGTCCGCCCTGGACACGGGAGGATCGGCGCTGGTACATCCTCTACCGCCGACCAGAAAGGTGTCGTTACGAACGAAGCTGTCGACGCAGAGCTCCTGTAGGGGATGACGTCCTTGCCGTATCTTTATAACATTTTCTTCGGTCATGTCCGGTCGGCTATAGTTATAATCGTGGGCCGCTTGTGCGAGGCAAAGCAAACTGTCATGGGAGAGACACAAAGTGTGAGTTCATTTACACCTGATCAGCAGTGCGGCAAACCGGAAAATATTCACCAGTCCAGCTCTGCACATGCGTCGCCGGCACGTAGGATGGCATTCGACCTCTCCAAGATGAACTGTTGCAGCTGATGAACAATCTAAACAGGATCGGAGAGCTTAGAGTGAGCTAGCAGATGGCGTATCCATTGCCCTGGAAAGCATCCTCCGGACCGCTAACCCACTTCGACCTCTTTATCCGCGATGAGGCCTTGCAAGTCTCCTAGATGACGATCGACATCATGCATCTCCGCACTCTTGTAATAGACGTGATCTGTCGAAGCGAATTTGAACTCCCATGACTCGACAGAAAAATCGTCTTCGTCCTGCCACTCTTGCTTCTTCGGCACACAGATATGATATCCTAATTGGGGAAAGTAGATAATCTGCACACTGCGAGCATGGTCCGTTGGTACTTGCTGCCGGATCTTGTCTGCGATGTTATTCTGAAAAGAGGTGGGGATGAGCATGGAAAAGTCATTGGAAGCTTAGCCTGCTTGCGTCTGCAACTTACCAGGAGGCTCTCCAGTCCGGAGTAAGTCCTCTTGAGCTCGTCCAGCTGCTGGTCAACGCCGGCTTTGACGCAGATGCGTCTCTCATTCGCACTGCATATACGGTCATAATGTAAGCCAGCGTCTTCTGGGAGAGACGCGCGTCCGATCTGGCACACCTATCGTCCCAATCGATCTGTGAGGACATAAAAAACAGCTTAGCATGAACAAGGAAAGAGGAGCGAAGCCAACCCAATGTTCGACTTGGCGAAGGCAACTTACGATGTTGTTGATAGCGTCACCTGTTATCTGCAGGATGTCCTCGCCAATGTTGGCGAGGGCCTAGACAGAATAACCATGGGTACAAGCTCTCGTAGCTGTCGGCAGTAAATATCTCTCACCTGATGGAGCAATTTGACGTTGCCGATGTAAACCATGCCCGCGACAGCGGCACGGGCCGTGATGGCTTGGTAGGTGAACTGCTCGGTTCGTGGTGTATAGAATGAAGACCGTAGGTCAAGAGAAGGAGAGGTGTGTTGCACCCGACGAAGGTCGACCTACCCTTGTCAGCGCCTTCCAATCGGCAAGCTTGGCCGTGCTCTGCCTAAGCTTGTTGAGCACTTTGTTGACATTCTTCATCGAACAGAGGCTGTGGGCCAGGTCGCCAGTGAAAGGTTGATTATCAGACATCAGGAAAGCCTCTACAGCGTCGTGTCGATTGGCGATGGCTTCCAGGTCCTGAAGAGGCTGTAGGAACCATCGACGCAGCAAGGAGCGACCGAGCGGCGTCCGCGCGGTATTGAATATGCCAAAGAGCGACAGGCCCTCTTTGATGCGCTTCGAGTGCAAAGAAGCATGCGACTCGTCTTCGAAGACAGCGAGGGACACCATTGCATCGCTGTTGACCTGCATGATTTCGCTCCTGCATTCATCCAGCGATGAGTGACAAAATGGATTAGTCGACGCGGTCGTACTATAGAGTCCGGTGCACGCACATTGAAATCATTTCGATGCTTTGGATAGCGATCGTCGGCTCGTCACCCGGTATTGCCCTAATGGCCACCACGCGGTTAAGGTGTGTCAGTAACCCGCCGGCGGCCATGACCTACAGCAGCACAGGATAGATGAACGCGTTCAGTTACTCGGAGCGGAGCGAGGTGAAATTGGAATAACTGACCGAAAGTGGAGCCTTGTCCAGGTCGACCAGGCTGGCGACTTGAAGCGCAGTTCTTCGAATCTTCTGGTCGTCTTGATCGTGGTCTCGAGAGGAAGATACCCGCGACGAGGCGCGGCCAGTGAAGGTCGTGCTTGCATGCGACCTGGTGTCCTCCACATCCGTCTCCGAAGTCGAGCCAGGATAAGATGAGAAAAAAGTCGGGAGATGGAGTTGATGCAGACGGGTACGGCCGGACGTGGTGGTGAACTCTCGACCGGGGCGTATCTGGAAACTGCCTCCAATTTTGATCACTAGTAGTGAGAACACAATGAGCGTCATGTGGGCCGAAAACTCTCACATACACCCCTTGTCGACAGGCAGAGAAGCGCACTTTCCCGTTTGATGATCCTCTGAGCGCCTACGCATTGGGAGCTCGTCAAGACGAGGTCCGGACTAAATTGATTGATGACTGTGACGATTGAATGGGGAGTAGCTTTGTTCAAAGACGTCCTTCGTGGTAGATATATGCGCTTGATTTCTTCAGAGCCCTTCCGCAACTCACGCAGGGCAATCAGATCCCCGCCGCGACCATGTTCGCTGTTGTCTGCAGCTTCGTTTTCCTCGTCCGGATCAGGGCTCGCAGACGGACCGTGGCCTTCAATCCCCGCCACAGGATTGTCGAATTGATCCTCCATAAGATAGAGCTTGCTAGTCGCTGCGTCGTAAGCTGCACAGCCGAGCTTGGAGAGCTTGACCATGAATGACAAGACGATGCGGGCGTCGCCAACAATGTTGTCATCGTCATCGTCAGGGCCGTCTTCTTCACTTTCTTGTTGAGAGAAGGGGGCACCGGGCTCTGCTTCTGGCGTGCTCCTGTGTCTTTCTGTCGAGGGAGATGCGGTTTGCTGACGAGCACAAGTTCGAAAACTTGTAAGCGGAGTTTGGCCGACATGGTTTACTAACGGCGGGTAGATAGATAGGCGCATGCAGGCTCACAAAGCGTACGCCGGAAGGCATCTCAGGAAAGCGGCTTTGAAGGACGTTGGATGGAAGTGGAGAAGCAAAAGCAAGCCCTCGAATGCGACGTCGAAATAAATTCGCCGAAACGCGCCATGCGTCGGTCCACGCGTCCTCGTCGACTCTCCTGGTGCAGACAGCGAAAGATAGGCATAGAGGACAAAGAAAGAAGAGGCACAACCCGTCTTCCATGTGACTACTACAACACGAAACGCATCTCACGCTCCCAGCACGAGCACCTCGACCCGAGTACCGATCCCTTCCCACTTGTCATCACCGGCCTCCTCCGCTCCGGAATCCACTCTGGCTTTCTCAGGAGCCGCTCGCTCCGATGCTTCGTCCAACTTTCTCCGCCTCTCTCGTTCCCTCGCCTCCTTGGCTGCGATAGCCTGGAGCGCGTTCGCCACCCATCCCGAATCTGTGAGCGGGGACAGATCGTGTGGCTTATACGGCGGAAGTCGCTGAAGCCGGAAGAGCGAGGGCAGACGAGGACATGGAGTTAGGAAGCACCGCACCCCGAGACTCATGTTGAAATGAGAAGAGACATACCATCTTGACCTTCTCGTACGGAGCTTCCCACCCGCTCCGTTCTCGAATCAGTTCGATACGCTCGTCCTGCGAGACGTCACCCGAGGCGATCGAGCTGAAAGGGCAATATATGCGCGTGTCGAAGACTCTGAAGAGGACGTTGTCCACGCGCAAGAAGAAGCGTTGCAGGATGAAGAAAGAGGATGGCATGACCCGCTGTCCAGGAGCAAAAAAAGTGAGCGAACATCATCAGCAACGCGCACTATGGTTCACCACCAACAGTCGTTTGTCCTCCATCCGCCGACATACCACTTTGACGCTGATCACGCTGCTCCCGTTGTCCGCCAACTCGTCCTCGAAGAGCATGAGGTCGTCGTAAAACAAGATCGGTTCCGGTTTAGATAATTGGTCGAGCGGAATGGTGTGAGAAGCCGACAAAACAAACTCGAACGTCTGCGAGGGAATTTTCACTGGCGCTGGTCGGCCTTCCGAAGAGTCTTCGAAAGGGTCAGAAGAACCTTGCTGGGGAGGTGGGGGAGGCGGGGTGACAATGGCGCCAGGATGAGTGGTAGTATAAGTCCAATCGTAGGGCTTCGGAGAAGATACGGTAGCCACGTTGTTGACAACCTGAGGCCCGAAGCGCGATGACGGAGGCGCCGTAGGGGAGAACGCGGATGTCGAGACGGCGTTGGGGCCGGGCTGCACAGGCGAAGTACGGGTGACCCCGGCGGCATTACTGGATCCTGTAGACGGGGAAGATGCTGAAGCTCCGATAGAAGTTAGCTCCCTTCAAGTTGAGCCAATGGAATGATCAAAGATACGTCCTATTAGCACTCCACAAGCTAGAGCGACGAGCGTGTCCCCGTCATGGCTAGTCACCCACCTGCTCTTCCCCCATTCCTTCGCATAGCTGACTTTGATCGCAGAGCTTCCTCCTTCCATCCGAGACCTTGCCCTCCCTCCACTATGGACAGGCACACCCTCCACATCCAATAGGGCTCCCAGGGCATCGAACTTGTACGCGAAGCCGGAACGGAGATGCGTGATGGTGAGATTCGTTTTGGGGAAAGTCATCTCCGGAGGCGGCAGCTTTAAGAGGTCGGATAGTCTGCGTGAGAGACAAAAAAGGAAGGGAAGGTTGGTTAAGGAACGGTCGCAGCGTCCCAATTCCAGGCCACAGAAAAACATATTACGTCCACCGCTCACCCATCAATCTCCCGCGAATTCCCGATGCTCCCCTTCGAGCTCTCCACCCTCCATCCCGCAATCTCAATTCCTCGCACCAAAACATTCTCTTTCGCTTGCACCTGAAGTGGAGAGAGGGTGGAATGGTCGCTGGCGTTGGCCGAGTCTGCAGGGGAGGAGGGATGCACAGAGGAAGACGACGAGCCCGGGGTGGAGGTGTACTCGTACGTCCGATGTGGGCGGGACCGATTACTCAAACTGGCCATATCAACAAACTGTGATGCTGTCGCCTGACGTCCTTGATCCCTTGGATGAGAGAGAAACGAATCGGCACGGAAAGGGCGACGTTGGTAAATGATATGAAGGTGAGCGTTGGTCATCGCCATCTCGCTGCTTCGAGTCCGATCAGCACACGTGATGTCGAGGCGTGGAAGGGGAGATGGTGAGGGTCAGATCAATTTCCAGACGAGGAAACTTCCAAGCCTCGCTTTAAGAGTGACGAGCGCTGGAAGGGTGAGGCGACGTCGGCACGAGCCCAAACGTATCGGCCGCGTTCCAATTCGACCACCCTTCCCGCTGCGTGGCGAGCCACATGTTGTCCGCGACAATAGCGAGCAGACGGTCAAAAAGCCAGGATGGAGATTGTTATGTCAAATACGGGGTGGGCTCCGCACGTCCAAAGCCTGGCACATCAGGAAGCTGGCTGGTTTGGCGCGCTCGAGCACGAACCGGCGTTGGATAGCCTCACCCAGTCGGGGTCTGTGCTCACCGTGCAAAGGCTTTACGATCGCGTGACGGAGGATAGTGTATTCGACATCAGACGCGTTCGGGAAGGGGACAAAGTGGCGCTTTTTCTGACCATGGTATGACGAACACAATCAGGCTGATGGAGCAGCTGACATCACTGGACGCTCAATCGACGTCTTAATAATACTATCGTGCCAGGGTACCTGCGCCTTCCAAGCGGTTGTGTACGGAACAAGAAAACTTTTCTCAAACCGCGAGTCACATTCTTAAGATTTTCTTGTTCTCAAATTGATGACATCCACCGTATATAAAGCTGCCATTCGGGCGAGAACGAATCTTCTTACCGGGGCGGATTCGCACTCCCACCGTAACTTGCGCACGCGACCGCGCTTGTTCTCCGACGCCAGCCAGGTTCGCTGCACAAAACGCGTTCCGATTGGGAAGGGAAGAGGAACTTGGCCTAGCCGAGGCGGAGACGACGTCTTGCCTTCGAATAGGCGCGCCTTGAAAGAGGAAGACAACGGCGGTCCTCGGAGGGTCCGTCCTAGAATCTATCTCGCTGCATTACGAGACGACCAGCTTGTCCATCTAGCGAGCACGGTGCGATCCGAGCTTCGTCGATGGTCGTGGCCTATAGCACAGCTCACAACTTAAACTCACCTGTGCTTATTGCTCATTCTCTTTACCCTTCCGCATTTCCTCGCCGTTTAGGTCGTTCCTGACACGCGCCTCTGTCTTCTCTCTTCTTCCTGGTCTTTGCCCCCTCTCTCCTTTCCTCCTGTCTCCGCCCTCTCTCTTGCGCTCCTTGGCCTGTCTCCACTAAATTAAGTCTCAACCTTCCTTGTTCCAGCTCTCGTGAGTGTCCTGACATACACTTCAGCCCGGCAGCCCCCGACATTTCTATTGTTCTCGGGCTCTCGGGCTCTTGCCATTGTCTCCAATTTAAGAATCCGTCTCTCTCATTAGCCTCACCCCTCCATTAGCCGTATAGAAAACGGACATCCTTGGTCCGCGCCGTCATAACGGCCTGTCGTCCTCTAGGCTTCCTTCATTGCTCTTTTTGAGAGGATACTAGCAGATACTCTTGCGATCTCTTCGTCTTCCAAGTCTACTCAGTCCACACAGCGCCGGGCTGGTTTCTCTTTCTCTTCGACGCTGGCCTGCTTCCCTACTTCCCACGACTTTGCGTCTGTCTTCTTCTTTGACTCCCGCGCTTCCAACCGAGGTGAGCGGCTAGCTTACCCCGCCCCCTCCCTCTTCTGGCCACCGTGGAGCTGCGCATCCGAAATTGAGCCTCCAATATCTCCGCGTCTCGCCCAAGGACGGGGTGCTCTTCTCGAAGGATTGGCATATACAACTGCGACCAAGCAGCGCGTTGACCCGCCTTTTCCACAAGGAAGACTTGAAACACTCTCATCGCTCACTCGCGGCGACACACATCGGTCGAGCAGATACGATTCCGAGTCGTCGCCGTCGGGTTCACGACGCCGGCGACGACGACGACGACAACGGAAGTGCGAACGCTCATTGTCGCAGAACCTCATCATCGCACGAGCCATCGATAGACCTGACCAAGGCTAACTACCAGCCGCCGCGACCCTTTCTCCCGATCGACGGGCAAGGCAAGTAAATGCGCGCCTCGACGAAGGCGTTCGTTCGACCGTTGACGACGGCGGTCAGGTCGGCGCGGCGCGGCGAGACCGGTGCTGCAGTAGTAGAAAGAAAACTCGGTAGAACGTGCGACCGCCGCCGCCGCCGCCGCCCGAGGTGGCCATCTCCTGCCTGGTCCATCGTCCATCATGCCATGCCGTTGGTGCTACGCCCGCGAGCGCCCAGACGGAAGGAGCGACGAGCATGGATGAGCGCGCGTGTCGCTCGCTCGCGTTCTGACGGCGGGTGGATTGGTCAGGCCGGCTGTGTGATTGGTCCGACCTCAACCTCCGTCCGTCCGTCCGTCCGTCCTTCGGGCGGTTGGTTGGGTTGGTCCAATCAAAGCGAACGCGAAAGCAGGACAGGTGCGGTGCAGCGGCTCGGGCCCTAGCCTAGCCGTGCGTGTGCGTGTGCGTGTGCGTGGACATGCGAGAGCGAGCGAGCGCGAGGGGATTGCGTGGAAACTGGAGCCTGTTTGGCCGGTCCTCGCTTGGCTTGGCCCGCTTCGACCGGCTGGTGCCGTGCGATCGATCATTGGGGGTTTGCTGGGGGGGCAGTCCGATGTGTACGTTGAACGGTGGTCGACGTCGGGTCGAGTTGACCGACCAGGCAGGCGTTCTCTGAGGCCCGTGGACGCTGTACTCCCTACGCTGTACCCCCCGTGTACTTACCCCAGACATGCACGCATGCAGCATGGCGCGTGGGCATTGGCAGCGCGGAAGCGAAGCGGATTTCCATGCTGCTCCGCATCGCTTTGCGCATGTGCCTAGATGGACGGAAAGAAAGACAGGGCGCGGGGGACGTTTTTTTTTTTTGGCTGGAAAGGAGGGCCGGAATAGAGCGGAAGGAAAACGCCGCGAACAAAGGAAAACGAGAGAGAGGTGTGGGAAGGCGGGGGAGGGGGGGAAAGACTTGGAGCCGCGGAACGGGGGCGAGGCGAGTCTCACTTGGGCGGGCGTATGCGACGGAGGTGACGAGGGACAGACAGACGGACTGCGCCGATAGTCATTGACGCCTCCGATCAAGTATGTAAAAGCAGTCGGTTCCGCTCGCCTGCAGTAAGAAGTAAGTAAGCGTAGGCGTAGGCGGGAACGGTGGTTGTTGGTTGGAACGTGTCGCGAACCTGATAACGGGACACGACTTTACTCGACCCGGTTTGGCCTGGCCGCTAGCGACGCACCGGGGGTCTCAACGTAGACTCAAAGAGTTGTCGCGAGCGGTGACGCAAGAGCGCGTCGAGGAAAGGGCGAGAAAGGCCGGCGCGGACAAAAAGAAAGATGCGGAGCCCCGCGTCGCGCGCGGCCACCACGGTCCGCCCAGGGCCCACAGAAGCCACACACACGCAGCCAATTACGTCGAACACGGGCCGGACAGACGGGCGGCTTGGCTGCGGAGCACGAGGCGGAGGCGCATGGTGGCGCTTAATGGGAGCCATTGTACGCGTACGTATGTACGTACGTGACAGTGAAGACGACGATGGAACGGGTTCGCTGTCAAACTAACGAACAAGCGAACAGCGACCGCCGGGCGAGGCGAGGCGGGTGAGTGCATCCGAGGTAGAGCGGAGGGGGCGTCCCCCAAAATGGGTATCTGGCAGCGTAGTGGCGGCGCGGAAGGAGAGGGAGAATGGTCAAGGCGTGCCGTATGGGAGGAAACGCTCTAGCCAAGTGAGAAAAAAAAAGATAACGAGGGCACTGCACTGCACTGCAAGCGAGACAGAAGACAGAAAAAAAAAGCAAAAGCAAAAGCAAAAGCGCACCCGATCGCGTGCATATGTACGCTACGTGCGTACGTAGGACGGACGAACGGACGGACGGACGGACATGCGTGTGTGTGCGCGTGCGTGCGTGCGTGCGTGCATATCGATCCGGATGCAAAGCGTGGAATGGCTCTGGCCGCTGGCCGCTGGCTCGAGCGGTCGAACGAAGGCGAAGGCGGGGGTGGGGGGGCCCCGACGTCGTCAGGTCGTGCTAGGTCGGTCCAACCGGTTCGCTCGCCAGCCAGGCGCACGTACACAAGAGACGTGAGTGAGACACATGGCTAGCCTAGCCTAGCCTAGGCGAGTGACTGGAGTTGGACGCGACGGGTCATTTTGTTCCAGCCACCCCTTTCCATTCTCATTCTCCTTCTCCGTCGACAGAGACGATTCGCCCTCCTTAGGAAGGCTAGGAGGGCGAACAAGGCACGGAACCGACGCGCGGGTGCGGCTTGTCCGGGGCTACGCTTTGCTGTGGCGGGCCGGGCAAGGCGGGGTAAGAAGGGCCCGGGGCTATGTAGATGCATCTGGGGGATCTGGGGCCTCTCGGCGGGCGGCACGGCACGGCGCAGCAATGACTTGTCTCACGACGCTCGGGCATGGTCTGGCCGAGTCAGTCCACCAGCAGCAGCGACTGCTCGCTACGATCGAGCGATGCGCTCGATCGAAGGGACGAGCGAGCGAGCGCGGCCTACGTGGCGCCGATCCATCCATCCATCCATCCATCCACGCACCGGGCGTGGCGTGGCAGTGCGTTTGTAGCACGTCCCGCGATTCCGGCGATCGACGCTACATACACACATACGCGCACGTACATACGTACATACACTGTATGACAGACAGACAGACAGACAGACAGACAGACAGAGGGAGCTGTCCGATCGCCGGACTCGGCGGCAGAGGCGAGCCTGGGGGTGTGGGGTAGGCTGATTTACTTGGATCTCCGCGATGAATAGGAACGGAGGAGCGAAAGTGAAAGCGAAATGTGAGAAAGCGCGCTGCGTATGCGTGCGTATACGTAGTTGTATGTTGCGTCGACGGTGTCTGTCTTGCACGCTGGCGGCGAGACACAACGGTCGGCCGGTCGGTGAGCTTCACTTCACTTAGGCGTGGGATGGCGCTTACGTTAGGATAGGGCGGGCGGTCTCACGTTAACGAGGCGGCACTCATGCGCTAGCTAGCGCCACCGGGCGCGCTAAGTTGTTACAGTACTGTACGGTACTGTAAGGCAGCTGCTAATAATAAGTGTGCGCTGCGCGCTGCTTACTGCGTCTTAGTCACCGCAACTTGGTTTAGCGTCTGTGCTGCTGCGGCGAGACGGGTGGAACGGGCCGACTCGTCCGTTAGGCTGGCTGGGTCGCTGGCTATTCTCGCCCGCCCACCTCGTCCGTCTCACGGCGACCTCGCCTCGCCTCGCCTGGTCTCGGCTCGGCTCGGCTCGGCTGGTGCGCCGGCTGTCGCGTGGCGTGTCGGCTGACGGTGACGGGGCGGAGTGCAGGCCGAGCCGACAGGACCAAGTGGTTACCCCAGATTTTTCTTTTCGGCCGGCCGGCTGGTGCGATCCAAGGCTGGGGAGCGAGCGAGCGAGGCCAGACCAGGCCGGCCCATAATTTCGCTGTCGCTGTCGTCTTGGCTGGCTGGCCAAGCCTGATTGATGCCGTCGTGCCTCGCTCCGTCCGCGTCCGTGCCTGCCTCAGTCTGGTCTGGTCTGGTCTGGTCTGGTCTGGCTCTGCGTCTCTCTGCCCTCTCTCTCTCCATCCCATCTCATCCCATCCCATCTGACTGCCAACCGCTACTCTCCTCTCTTCCCTCTCTCGCCTCGCCTCGCCTTGTCTTGCTTGCTTGCTTGCATGCCCTGTCCGCCTCTGCACCTCTCTTCTTCTGCCCGTCCTCCTCCTCCGTCCGCCGCTTGCCCTTCCCTTTCCCTCTCTCTTTCGGCCCTTCCCCCGCTTTCGCCTCCGCCTCCGCACTCGCTCGACGTGGGCAGAGTCGACGCACCAGGGGGAACGGACGGATAGACGGATAGACAGGCTATAGACAGACTATAGACACAAACAGTCAGTCAGTCAGTCAGTCAATAATCGGTCGGACGACGGCCTCGGCTGTCAGACACGGACGGACGGACACAGGACAGGCATACGGACTCGACTGCCACACTGGGCACGGACGGACGGACACTAAACGCTGGCTGACCGACACTCAGTCTGACGTTCTCCTCTCCTCGCTCCCTCTCTCTCTCGCCCTCCTTCGCGTCGCCTTCTTCACTCCATCACCACCATCGCACTCCCGCCCATCCTCTCCTCCGCCTTGCCACTCACCACCATCCACCTTCGTCCTGACCCTCCCCCGACACTCCTCCATTAGATTTCTTCTTACTCCTACGCCTTGGGGCCCCTTCCCCCGATCAAAAGTCTGTCCAGTCGAGTCGAACGAGACGACGACGACAACGACGAGACGACCACGACCACGACCACGACCACGACCACGACAACACCGACAACCACATCCACAGCCAAACTCCCCTCCTTGCCACCCACCCCACCGCACCTCGCCCTAGTCGTCATGCCGTCCCCCAAGACGGCCCTCAAGACCAAGACGTGCCGCTTCTGCCCGCACGCCTTTGCAAAGACCGAGCACCTCCAGAGGCACGAGAGAACCCGTGAGCATTCCCTCCGTCCAACCGACGCCAGGCCACTCGCTCACCTTTGCCTCTGCCAATATCCACCCCCCAGACACCAAGGACCGCCCGTTCCCCTGCTCGGAATGTCAAAAGTCGTTCAGCAGGCAGTGAGTGATATCCTCGCCGCAGATGAAATAATAAAGAAGTCGACGTCGCGCTCACGCCGCTCCTGCCTCCCCAGCGATACGCTCGTCCGTCACTTGCGAGGAGTACACCACTCCGACAAGCCTGTTAGACCGCCCAAGGCCGCCGCAAAGGCCGCCGCCGCTGCCGCCGCCAATGGCGGAAAGACCGTCTCCTCCATCTCGAGCATCTCCAAGGGCCGCGGCCGACGCCTTTCCACCGCCTCCACCACCTCCGCTGTCTCCGTTGACTCCGCCTTCTTCACCGAGAGACGGAGCAGCATCGGCGAGCATTTCGTCCTCGGCAGCCCTGCCTCGTCTACCGGCAGCATGGCTGAAGACGGCATCACCGAAGAGGACGAGCTGGCCTTCGAACACGAGGGCGCCGACGGAGCAGCCGTCGACTATGACAGGATCAGCGCCTTCTCTCCCACCACCGCCGCACAGGAGCAACAGCAGCCCGAGTTTGATTTCTCCTCTCTTCACGCTCAGGCAGCCGGCATGAGCGCAAGCCTGCCCGCCGATTGGACGAACTGGTTCCCTCAGTCCAGCGCCACCCTCGTCGCCGTCACCTCGTCCGCCGGCTCGACCGACATGAGCTCTTCCTTCTCCTCCGCTTCCTCGCCCTCCGCGGGAGCACCGGCAGGCGTCAGCTTGCCAAACCCTCCCTTCTTCAGCGCCGTCCACATCCCCGCCCTCCTCAACTCGTTTGGCCAACACGCTCATGCCCACAGCGCCGATCACGCTAACGCCTACGGCTCGCTTAACAACCCATTCGCTGCCATCTCCTCCATGAATCACGCCGGCGGCGACCCCGCCGCGCGCATGGTCTCTCCCACCCGGGCCCATGTGCCTCAGTATTACGCCTTTGGCTTCTCCGCTCAGCACTCGGCCAGCGCGAATCACAATCGGCACGCCCGTGGTGGGGGCGCCCCAGGCGACGAGATGATCGATCCCGCCCTTCGGCAGATCGATGTCTCCGACCTCGACTTTGGCCTCTCGCCACAGCGGCCGAAAGACGCGACGACCGTCGGCACCTCCGCCGCCGCCGGCCACCCTGGTATCTTCATCCCCGCCACCACTTCTGTCGCCATGTCCCTTTCCGTCGGCATCTCCGTCCCCGCTCACTCCCACTCCCAGTGGGCCGCCACGCACGCGCCCTCGGCTCGAAGGGCGCACCGCGACTCTATCTCCGTCGCCACCGCCGCCCTATCTCTCGACTCTTCGCCTTCTGACCGATCCGCGCTCAGCATGGGCTCCTCCGTACCCTCTCTTGTCGGCGGAACCGGCCGCGGCGCCAACGTCTCCAGCCCTGGCTCCAGTGGCTCCATTTCTTCCACCGCCTCTGCTGTCAGCCGCGGAGCCGGACCGGACTGGGACGACGCCCTGTCCCCCATCTCCCCGTCGTTCCCCCATGACGCCGACCTGGCCAGCCCGCTGCTCTGTTCCGACTCGCCCGCCGCTGCGGCAGCTGCGGAAGGGCTTGCGACAACGACGACAGGCGGCGGCGCAGTCAGCGTGGCGGACCCCACCTCGCTGCTCCTCGACTTTGAAGCGTCCCATAACCTCCGCTCCTTCGGCCTCGACGAGAAGCTTACCGCGCCCGACCTCAGTGCAGTCACCTTTTCTCCCGCCGCCTCCCATCAGCAGCACCACCACCAGACGACAAACGGCGGCGGCGCTGACGATGGCGACGCGGGGCGTGAGGCCGCGGCACGGGAAGGGGCGACTAGAAAAGCGTATGGCACGAGTGCGGCGGCGACGAAGGGCGAGGACGAGGACGAGGGCAGGATGAGCACGGCCATGGCGGAGGCCTTTTGGAAGGAGTTTGGTCCGCCCGGAGCCGTTCGTCTTACGTGACGATTCTTTCATCCACCTAATCAGCTCTCTTAGTTCGCCGTCTCTTCTCCTTCGCTTTGTTTCCTCCACCTCGGCGTCCTCTGTACGCCGGTCTTTTTTTTTTTTTTTTTTTTTTTTTTTTTTTTTTTTCGTTCGCCTAGTTCCGTGCTGTGTTCTGGACTCCGTTTTTCCTTCGTTTCCGCGTCACGTCGTGTCGCTGCTTTTCCCTTCTTCTCTTCGCTTCGCCTTCGTCTCTCGTATTAATTTTCTTTTTTGATCTGCCTCGCACTCCACGGCCGGCCGGGGTTCAACTTGGACTTGGTGCCAGCGTAACTCGGGCGTCGCTTCGATTCGATATCCACCCTTTCTCCTCCTCCCTCGTCTTTCCTCGTCTTCGTGTCTTATCCGCCCGCCTCCGCCGTGCCCTCCTCCGCCCGCCGTTGTACTTTTAGAAAGGCCCGTTCGCCGAACCCCGCACCGACCCGACCCGACCGACCTCACGCTGTCATCGCCTCCTCCTCCGTCTCTTCCACTTCCGTCGTTGATGTCGGCAGACGGGAGGGAAGCGATGAGAGCGAGGGGATCGTCCGGCTCCCTCCTTGTGCTCTATCGAACTCGGGCCACCCAGCCTTAGGCCTTGTCCTGTCCTGTCCTGTCTTCTTGTTTTCGTACCCATCCCTGTCCCCGTGGTGTCGTGTTTCTGCCTTGTCCTCCCTCCGTCCTGTTCTGTTCTGTTCTGTTCTGTTCTGTTCTGTTCCCTCTCGCTCTGTTTCTGTTCTCCTGTCTTCGTGCCGTTTTCGTCCCGTAGTGCCTTTCCTTCTCCTTTCGTCCGTCCGTCGTTGCCGTGGTGATGAAGGAAATGAAAACGAAAACGAAATGAACCGAAATCACTGGACTAGGTGCTGCCTGTCCTGCCCTGCCTGGCCTTTCTCTTCTCGCCTGGCTTGCCTGGCTGACACATACGTGCGTGCGTGCGTGCGTGCGTGCGTATATGCACACACGGATAGATGCCACGCGACACCGCACCGCATCGCATCGCATCGCACGGCGATATAGGAGAGAAGAGGTACTCCGTTCGCTCGTTCATTCGTTCGTTCGTCAGTTCACCGCCGCGTCCGCATCGGCGTCGATGTCTGGATACATGGTACGGTCGTGTCTGTGTCCGTGTCCGTGCGCGCGTCGTGGGGATGAAGCGAGCGAGTAGAGTAGAGTAGAGTAGCATATAGTAGACTAGAGTGGAGTAGAACGAAGAAAGGAGGGGCGAAGAAGGGAAGGAAGAGAGAGAGGAAGGAAGGAAGGAAGGAAGGAAGAAAGGAAGGAAGGAAGGGGAGAGAAAGAAAAGAGCACCGGCGAGGGTCGGCGCTCACGCTGACCTAGTTTAGTTCAAGTGAGGCTCGTGAGAGGGGCGGCGAGCGATGAAGTGACGAAGCGTGAAGGACGCCTCGCTCGCTGGCTCGCTCGCTCAGAGGGCCGCGAAAGCGACAACGCCGACGGCGGCCGCCGCCGCACCGCTGACGACGATGACGCTCAAATGAACGCCTCGGACGGCGCCGTTGTTGGCGGCGCCTGATGAGCCGGACCCGCCGGTGGGGGACAGCAGGACGGTCGCTGACGATGATGGCGTTCTCGACGACCCAGCGGCGGTGGTCGCTGGGGCGGTGGTCGAATGGGAGGAAGTGGAGGTGGAGGAAGCAGAAGAAGATGGAGAGGAGGTGGGGGCGCCGGCGGAGACGCCGGAGAGAAAGCGGCAGTTGGAGGAGGAGGCGGCGGGGGAAGGGTCGGGGATGGGCGTACCTGCGAGCGTCATCGTTTGGTCGAAGTAGCCGGTGTAGGAGCCACTGTCGAAGGGGGGCGGGGGGGCGAGGGGGCGAGGGGAAGAAAGAGATGAGCGACATGCAACGCTCGCCCCGAGGGACGAAAGTGAAGACGACGACGACGACGAGCGCACCCGTTTGCGTACGACGTGTAAACGCCGACTATGGCGTCATCGTCTCCATCGCAGCTCTCAAAGATGCCTTCCGTGTAGTTCGCCGGCATGTTCCAAGCGCAGCCAAGCTCTGAGCCGATAACAGTGAAACACACGGACCCGTCAGCTAGCTAGCTCGCCCTTCCGGTTCGCCCGCACATGCCCGCATGCCGGTGGATCAGAAAGAACGCCGGCTGACCGTCATAGGTGTGCTTGCAGTACGAAGTAGACATGTTCCCGTCCACACACGCCCGGAAACAAAAGTCGACTGCGCTCATGACTGTTCCGCCGACGGGCGCGCCGACATGGAGGAAGGAGCATTGAGCTGGCTGGCTGGCTGGTCGGTCGGACGTCTTTCGCGTCTCCGGTTCTCTCGCCTCGCTCGGTCTCGCACTCACAGGTCATCCACTCGTGCACCTGCGTGTCGTAGACGGCCGCACAAAGGGAAGCCGACGGAGAGAGCGATGAGCGTCCCAAAAGTCCTGTGTCTGACGTCGTCATCGCCCGTCGATCGTGCTCACCTGAACGAGACTACCGTTGCTGAACGCAGAGGAGAAGACGAGGCCACCGATTGGGTTGCCGTTGCCATCTTGGGGTTATTTTTGAAAAAAAAAAAAAAAAACAGCACGGTGAGATGGAAACGGGTTCGCCGCAGAGGAGGATAGGCGACTCTGAACGACAGGCGCCGCGCCGCGCCGCGACACTCACCTGCGCCGTGGGGGTCAAGCTCTCCGCCTTGGTCGCCAGCGGGGACGCCGATCTTGGTGCTGCCGATCGATCGAGGATCGGCAAGGGATGAGGCGACCTACGACTGGAGGCACGGAGGCACTACGGAGCAAGCGAAGGAGGCCACTTACAAATCCCCCGTCCCAGTGACCTGCACATAGTGGGGCGTCTTGACGAAATGCGCGCTTGTCAGGGTGCCGTCGGGGAACAACCGCGTTCCGCGGCCGCTCTTTGTGCACCAAGATACTTCGATTCGCTCCGTTTCGCCAATGGAGGCGTTCTTGCCGTCGCTGTAGGGCGGGCCCCAGAGGCAGCTGGCGCGGTGGGATGGGACGGCGGGGTGAGGTTCGAGAAGGGAGGGACACGGGTCGACCGCAGGACGAGCTACATGGCGCCTCCGCCAGAGACACGTCGCGACCTAACTGCGTGCGACCGGCAGCGACGACTCACAAGTCGTCGACATCGTTGATGAACGCGTTCTGACAGAGACTTGCCTGTCCGCTCGTCGTACCACAGTCGTTAGTGCCAAACTGGTTCGTCTCGGTGGTGCTGGGCAAGGCGGAGGGCTGTGGGGCGCCGGAGGCGGAGTAGGTGTAAGTTGCGCTGTAGGTCGGCTTGGTTTGGGCCGATGCGCTGAGCGGGAGTGTAAGTAGTGAGAGGAGGGGTAA
The DNA here is from genome assembly GCA_029717575.1 of Peribolospora kevripleyi. Lineage (NCBI taxonomy): Eukaryota > Fungi > Basidiomycota > Peribolosporomycetes > Peribolosporales > Peribolosporaceae > Peribolospora > Peribolospora kevripleyi. The sequence goes on from JAMDHV010000011.1 coordinate 41,675, forward strand.
GGGTAGCATGGGTGTATGAGCGACGCGGGAGGGTGGAGGTAGGCTTGGGGTGAAAGTCAGAGGCCGAGTCGGAGGAAGCGGGGCGAGGGGGGTTGTGATCCGGGGACGACGAGCGGCGATCTGATAAGGAGACAGAAGAGGAAGCAAAGGAGAGCAAGTACGTTGGTTAAGTAGACGTCGGATGGCCGACCGAGATAAGCACGAGCGCAGGATCACGAGGTCGCCTTCCCGCCATGCCGGGACGGGAGACGACCATCGCCTGATCAGGCGACGGCGAGGACGACGGCGCGGGCAGTCAAGACGAGGTCAGTCGGGCTCGGGCTCGGGCCGTGCACTACTGTGCTGTCTCATCGTTCAGTGTCAGCTCGACTTCGACCTCTTGGCTTTCTTGGCTCGACGAGGGCAGAAGCGCGACGCGACGGCGGAGAGCACGACCGTCGCCGGTTAGGAACAGGGAACGCAACTGCAGCGGCGAGCGGCAGCGGACGTGCAGTGCGTCTGTGCGGGCCAGTTCGGACAGACAGGACAAACAGGACGCCAAGATACGCCAAGCCCGGCCATAGTGGCCACAGTGCCAAGCAGTCGTCCGCGGAGGGCGAGATGGAGAAGTGGAAGGGGTGCGGTGGAGTATGTGTGTGGCGGTGAGGTGCTCAGCGCGCCGTGTGGACGAGTGAGCGAGCGAGAGAAAGCCGTTCGGGACCAGACTCGGTCATTCCCCAGCCAGTCCGCTCACCACCACCACCACCACCACCACCGTCCGTCCGCTCGTCTTCACCACTCACCGCCCTGTCCTCCTTCTCGCTGGGAATAGCCTTAGCGTCGGACGCCGTCCGCACGCCACCTCACACACCGGATTCCCCGTTGCACTCCCCTTGCCCCCATGCCGTACGCTCGTCTGTCAGTGCAGAGGACTAAATGGCTACGAAAGCCGGCCCCTAAGATTTCACTTTCACGAGCCGGCTCCCGTCCCGACTTTGGTCTCGCATGGCGTCACCGGGGCTTGTGACCAGATCGGCTTGGTTTGGTCGCTATAGAACAGACCTTTCGAACGAGGCCAACGATGGCCCGAACGAATCGACGCAAGACACCGGCCGTTGTGCAAGCCACCTTGGTTCGCCGAGGGCCGCGTTGGCTGCGGCTATCGGTTTGCCGCAGCACATCCAGCTCAGATCGCCTGCGATCCGCTCGCGATCGTTTCAGCTCGTATGACGCATCCAACTCGTCAAGCCTCGATCGACCAACCAGCCCAGCGCAGCGTTGCCGGCGGTCGAGAATGGAATAACTACTGACGTGGATCGAGACGGTGTCCTTTGTTCCCCCCGCTACCCTACCACACACGATTAGCCCACCCGCCTGACATGGTGCTCCCCACCGCCGCCACGCTCCGCGCCCCCGTAGGGCTCACGTTCGGCTTAAGGCCGCCCGCTCTAGCTCGCATACTCACCCCAGCCGCTCGCCTTGCCCTCTGCTCACCCAGCCTGTCCTCTCCTACTCCCTCACTCGCCCCTTCTCTCCCCTTTTCTCTTTCGCGGCCCGCAGCCCTGAAGCTGGGCCTCCAACAGCACCGCTTCGCATCCTCCCAAGTGTCCGGCCAGCCCGCTTCCAAGGATTTTACCCACATGAAGAAGAACATTAAGGAGGAGGCGGACCAAGTACGGGAGAGCCTCGAGGAGGCCATCTCCGGCACCCGGAGATCCTCTTCCTCGGACTCCGGAGCCAAGAAAGGCATTCCTTCCGGGCCTGAGGCCGCCGTTGAGAGTGCGAGCCAGATAGGAGCGCATGAAGCGGGCAAGGTGAAACTCCTGAGGGAAGCGGTGAGCACGACTTGCGGTCGACGCTCCTTCTCTTCGCACTCGATCCTTGCCCTCCGTTTCTAAGTTCTTTTCCCGTTCATTTTCCTCCTTCACCGATTAGAGGACCATCGCTTCCGAGTTGGCAGGCCAAGTCCCTCGTCCGGCGCTCATCTGGGGCGCCGCCGGCCTCCTTCCATACCTGACCACCAGCCTCGCTACCGTCTATCTCGCCCGCCAGCAGGCCATTTCCGCAGCCAGTGAGCCTGCGCCTGTTCGTCCTTTCGGCGTGAGAGCCCATTCTCACAACGTCTGTCTTCCGTCTTGCTTCCACCAGGCGGCGCATCGGAGGACGTGGAGACGGCCAGCGCGCTTCTGTTACACGTCGAGAACGTGCAGATCGCCTACGGCGCGGTCATCCTCTCCTTCCTCGGTGAGCGAGCGGCCCACCCTTTATTCTTCTCTTAACTGCTACGAGATCCACTCCACCGACTCCTTTCTCCGCCATCTCCCAGGCGCCATCCACTGGGGCCTTGAATTCGCACGCGTGGGCGGTCAAGTGGGCCACCCGCGATACATGCTCGGCGCCTTTCCTGCCGTTGTCGCATGGTCCACTCTCCTCCTGAGCCCTCAAGTCGCTCTCGCCGCCCAATGGGCCACATTCGTCGCTGTGTGGCTCGGAGACCTCAAGGCCACTACTGCCGGTTGGGGTGAGTAGTTCCTCCCAAATCGTCACGGCGCAGGCGCAGGCGAGCGTACGAGCGAAATGAGGCGAGGCGGATTCGGGGAGAGTGCCCGACCGATCGACGCCGGTATTCACCAACCCGCTTTCCCGTCTTCTTCGCATCGTTCCCGGCCAAACAGCGCCGCGGTGGTACTCCACGTACAGGTGAGTCAGTCGTGGATATGAGTGGTGGACGCGAGCTTCATGTCCACACCATGGACGCTCGTTCCTGACCGACCCGCCCTTTCGTCGTCTGTTTCTTGCTTTGCTTGTTCCATTGCAGGTTCTGGCTGTCTACCATCGTCGGCGCCTCCATCCTTCTCACCCTCGGCGGAGAGAACTATTACTCTGGGACGGTGGCTACGACGGGCTCGCGTCTTTCTAGCGTGAACGCTGCAGAGGCACTGGATAGGAGTAAGCGGATTAGGGAGGACTCGTCGTACGCTGAGAGTGAAGGGGTCGCCGGCAAGGTCATCCAGGGCACCGTGTCTGGGGACGTTGAGGCTAGGAAGGGCGACGAGAGGAGCGAAGGGTTCGTGGTGCTCGAGAACGTGAAGAAGAAGGAGGAGAAGAAGAAGGAGGAGGAAGAAGAGAGGAGGAAGAAGGAGGAAGAAGAGAAGAAGAAGGAAGGGGAGAAAAAGGAGGCCGGCAAGTGAGCGAGGGAGATTTCAAACACGTTTCCCCATTTCCTACCTCCCGGAGCACCCGCTCTCGATCCGCTCAGTTATAGAGCCCCCTCAATCTCCACCTCCCGCCGTGTCTTTCTACGTATGCGAACGAGATCAGTTAGGACCGGGAACCCCACGAGCGGACGACGCGCGCGTCTAAGCACTGACGCTTGCTTACTCACCCCGAAGTCTTCGGGCCAGACAGCGGCCCTGAAATGAGCGGGCACGACGAGCGGGGATGCCCGAAGTTTTTTCGTCAGTCTCTTCCTTGACCACAGCTCTCTCTATCTACAGGATGGTGCAGAACACGGACTTTCCGGTCGACCACAACGTGCTCGTGAGTGCTGAGCTTAGCTGTCCAGTCCAGTCTGGGCCGAGTCGCCCAGGGCGGTAGGTAGAAGAGGAGCTAGGGCGTGTTGACATCAGTGCGCCACGACATGGGGTCTGCGCCGCCGGCCGCCCGCGTTCCGTTCCGTTCAGATGACGGGCGCCTCAGGGTACCTGGGCGGACATGTCTTGAACCATCTCCTGGCGTCTCGCCAGCCGACGTACCACGTCCACGCCGTCGTGCGCTCCATCGCCAAGCTGCAACAGGTCACCCGAGCGCACCCGAAGGAGGTCGAGATTGGCCAGCTATCCTTCTCCATCGTGCCCGATTTCACCAAGCCACATGCGTTCGAGTCGGCGTTCAGCAAGGAAAAGGCGGGTGAGGAGGTACCTTTTGTGATACACACTGCATCGCCGATGGACACGGAGGAAGTGGAGAATGTGGAACGTGACCTGCTCAAGCCAGCCATCAAGGGTACTGAGAATCTGCTCGAAGCGGCCAAGAAGAAGGGTACGGTGAAGAGGTTCGAGCTGACAAGCCATTATGGGGCTGTCATGGAGGAAGGTGGCCAGTGGAAGCTCAAGACGTTCACAGAGATGGGTGAGCGACGGCGACGCTTGATCGCTCGTAAGAGTCTTCGGGGGAATGACCGTGTTCGCTCGTTCCTCTTTTTTCGACTTCATGTCTTCGTCCCTACTGAGGATAGATTGGAATCCGAGTGAGCGACGCTTTTGTCACTCTTACCACAATGACACGATAGAAGCTGATTTGAAGGACGGAAATCTTATACCCGATGCTCCAGTCACGTATGAACAGGCCAAGAAAGCGAGCCCTGATGTGGCCTACCGAGCGGCAAAGGCTCTTGCCGAGAGGGCGGCGTGGAGCTTTGTCGAGAAGAGCGGGAGGCCTTTCGAGTTGACTGTCATGTGTCCTGCGATGCTCATGGTGGGCAAAAAGAGTCATGCTGAATTCACTTTGTGTGGAAACGTCACTTCACCGCCATACCATGTTCATCCGTGATGATCCCACAGGGCCCGTCACCATGGCCTCAGTCGGCGGTCCGACACACCCTGACTTCCGTTCGAGGCTCGATCAAGTCATTCATGGCGGCAGTGTACCCACGGGCCATGTTCACGCCTCCCACAAAGATGCCGTTCTACGTCGACGTTCGCGACGCCGCGCTGGCCCACCTCCGAGGCATCCAGGTGGCCCAGGCGGCCGACCAACGTTTCCTGCTGTCTGGAGGACGAATGTTTTGGGCCGAGGTGGTGGAATGGCTCCGTGGCAACCCAGAGTTCTCCGGTTCGGTGGAATCACAGAAGCTTGGGCTCGGCGAGGAGGACGAGCAGAGTCGGGCACACATGGAAGGGCCCGTCGCCGCCGTCGACCCTCACAAGGCGGAGGAGGTGCTTGGCATCAAATTCCGCCCCTGGGAGGACACCGTTGCGGACACTTGCCGTTACTTGCTGGGATTGCCGTCAACCTGAGTTCGTTTTTTTTTTTGCCGACGGTCGTCGTCCTTCCTCCCTTGCTCGTCTTATAGCGTACCTATGCGTGACGTGAACGAGGAGGTGGCGCCGTGTCTCCGAGGGGCCTGACTGACGGTTGCGACTTCACACCGCATCATCATTGAGAGAATTGTAGCATCTGGACTCTGACTTGACGAGGAAAAAAAGAAGCACGCGGGGGTAGAAAGGTGTAGGACATACTAGATAGACGACGAAACATGTACGCGACAAGAGACGGACGGATGGGAGGGACGTGCGTGACCACGAAAACAGGTATTCCTAAGAAACAGTTTTCTTCCCATTGATGATCAGATCGACGGAAGGAAAAAAAAAAAAAGAAGGAAAAGCAAGGAAGGGAAGAGGTTGCGCGACGGGGCCACAGGAGAGGAATAGCGAGATGGGGAGTCAAGAAGGATTCCGAGCCCGCGGGTGAAGCTGGCTTCTTGGCCGACTTTGCCTGCTCGCGCGCCGGATCATCATCGGGATCGCATGACGACGGTTCGACGCTTGAAAGGCGGCCGGACGACGGTAATGAACTCAGCATTAAGAGACCAGGTCCGTCGGGTTCATGGGGAATCAGGAAGATGAGACGATTAGAGTAGGAAAGCCCACATGGGAGGGGAGAGAGTGGCCAGGGTGGGGAAGACTCCTTCGAACAAAACGAGGAGCTCGACGCGACTTCTCCTCGCCTTACTTCGCCTCCCCACCACCTTCGCCACCACCACCTCCACCGCCGGTAGCAGCGGCAGGACCAGTGCCGTTCACGTTCGTCGTGCCTCCCCCGCTCCCCTTGCCTCTACCATGACCCCCCCTACCTCCTCCGCCCCTCCCACCTCGTCCGCCTCCCCTCCCACCACGAACGGCGCCACCGCCAGGAGCGCCAGCCCCGGCGGCACCCTCTTCGGCCGCAGCCGCCGGTGCACCGTCGGCGGCGCTCTCTCTAGTCGTCGGAGTCGGAGTCGGAGTCGGAGTCGAAGCGGCGGGAACGGCAGGCGCGCTGGCGTCCTTTCCATCCTTTCCATCCTTGCCCTCCTTGCCCTCCTTCGTCTCCCGGCCATCTTTTGCGTCCTTCGCGTCCTTCGCGTCCTTTGCCTCCCGCCCATCCTTACCCTCCTTGCCCTCCTTGACCTCCTTGACCTCCTTCTTCCCCCCACTCGCGCCACCCATCCTCGTCGGATCAGCCTGGACGAGCTTCGGCACGCACCCCTCCTTGACCGTCTCCCCAGCCCTCTTCAAGCCCTCCTGCATCGCCTCTTCGTCCCCAAACTCGACGTACGCGATCCCTCGCTGCTTCGGCTCCTGCTTCCCCCCGCCTTCCTCCGCGGGGCCCTTCTTGCCCTTGTGCGAATGGTCAAAGACGAGCTTGACATTGGTGATGCCCGCAGCGGCGGGGCCAAAGAAGCTTCGCAACTCGGCCTCGGACACGGGAAGCGCCTCGTTCAAGTTGGACACGAAGATCGTCCACGGGTTTCGCGGAGGCCGGCGTGAGGTCGGCGTCGGCGCGCCTGTAGAGGAGGGAGCCGAGGGAGGAGGCTTGACAGCGTCCGCATCGCCGGCGGTCGAGCATCCGTCCACGACCGCCTCCTTGGCGCCCTTCTTACCCTGTTGACCTTTTGCCGGCTGCGCTGCCACTGCCTTGCTGGCGACAGGCGAAGTGGGAGCGGCGGCGGACGCGGCTGCCGGTGGGGCCGCGTTGGGCGCAGTCTTGGTGGCAGGCAGAGGAGAGGCAGAAACGGCGGACAGGGTCGAGTTGTTTCTGCGGTAGGCGAAATTGAATCCTACCAGGGGCAAGAAAAGAACAAGAGATGACGTGAGCGAGCGAGATCGCAAAGACCAAAGAACCGGTCTTTTGTGCGATCGAGTGAGCTCACCTTGACTCTTCGTCTCAGCGCTGACCCTACCGTCCTTAATGTCCAGGACGAGACTGCCATATGCCGCGTCGGGCAAATTCCAGTTCCACGTGTTCTTCCACGCCGGCTCCTCGTTGGACGCGCCGGTGGCGGTGGAAAGGGGGGGCACACGATTCGTCACCGCCAGAGCGTTGTTGAGCAGGATGCGCTGGTTGTCGCTAGAAAAGAGACACGACGGCGCACCGGGCGAACAAAGTCAACATCGGATCTCCTGTCCTGTCCTCGCTCGCACGCGCGATGCCCATCCGTCGCACGCCCTCGACTCGACTCACTCAATGACAGCCTCCACCTGCGTCCGGACCGTTTCCCAAATCTCTCCGAACGCGGCCTTGGCGCTGACGAGTTTGTTGCGATAGTTCTCCGTGTCGTGCTGTACGCTGAACTCGTTGTAGCTCACGCCGTAGCGGAAGTGGAGTCCGGCGCTCACCGTGAGGTCGGCCTTGAGGGCGAGGGCGAGCTGAGCGAGCAGACCTTCGCGGCCAGGGGATGCGTGCGTTATGAGCAGGCGCGTCTCGGTGGGGTCATAGACCTGTGAGGCGTTGAACGAACGGTCGAAACCGAAGCGAATAGATGAGGCGCGATGGGAAGAGTGAAACGGCAAAGACGCTCTCTCGTCAGCTCGTCGCTCGTCATCGAGAACGATAGGCAAAGGGAAGCGAACGCCTCGGTGAAAGCCAACGCTCACCCTCTGCGCAGTGTCAACGAGCTCCCCGATCTGCAGCACCGTCGTCCACATCGTGCCCTGCCCTCCTGCGATGGTAGCCTGTCCCTCTCCGTTGTCGAAGAGCTTGTGCAAGACGACGGCTCCGCCGAGGCCGAAGAGCCTGAGCCTCACTCCGCCCACATCGAGCACGCGCGTGGTGGCCTCGTCGAGAACGTGCAAGTTCTCCACGCGGTACTCGCCGCTCCTGAAGCGCTCCAGGACGGCCACGTCCTCGCACGCTCCCCACACCGTGTAGACAGGTACCGAGAGCTTGATCTTGCCGCTGAGGAGGATGGGAAACTCGGAGAGCAAGGGCGCAGGGTGAGAGGTGATCTGTCGGCGCAGGTTAGCCGAGCTGAGCGGCACACCCCCAGGGCCAAGACGGGCGCCTGGCTCGGGAGCGAGGAGCTTGGTGCGGAGGTGGTTGGGGATGAGGGTGGAGTATTGGACGAGGTGGCGGAGGGTGCTGAATGATGATGGGCGATGGAGCGGTGCGAAGCGATGTGGGCACGTCAGCGGGGCCGCCACCCTCGCACGATGATGGGACGCATGACCGACCCTGCCGACTCACCGATCGCTGATTCGCTCCAGGCTGGAAAGCTCGTAGAAGCCAAAGTCACCAGTGTGGATGATGGCTTTGGCGTCGTGCTCGGCTGCCAGCGTGTTGAGCATGCTGATGTTTCCTGTTAGGGGGAGGGAAAAGGGCGATCAAATCGTGGACGAGGGGGGTTAGAGAAACGAGTTAGGTACGGTCCGAGGTGCCTCTATACGGCCCTCTCCTGCCGTCGTCCCTCACGGAAAGGCTCGACAGGGAGGCAAAAACAGAACTTAGGAGCCCTCGAAGCGCACCTCGCACGTCCGAGACGCAAAGAATGCGTCCGTTGTCCCCTTCGATCACATGTGCCGTCGTATTGCCCGAGGCACTGTTTCCGGAGAGGGAGCGCTGGAGCGGGGGCGCTGCAGAGAGGGTGTTGTGCGCAGGGGTGGCGGTGGCGGCGGAGGTGGAATTTGCGACGGACATCTCGCTTCGGAGTGTGCGGTGGTTCGAAGGGCCGACAAGAAAAAAAACTGTCCTGGCCGGAGATGAGGGAGGGGGCGCAGAGGGTGTGAAGTGGGCGGAGGGAGGAGGAAGGTATGGGTAGAAAGGCGCCGGGGCGTGCGGTGCTGGCGAGACTATTCCGAGGCGGAGGACGGGGTGGTATAAAGGGCTGCTGATGCTAGGAACAAGAACGATGTGTGATATGCAAAGGGCGGATACGAGAGGAGAGGAGGAGAGGATGCGTGCAAGGACGCTGGAGGTGGAAAGGAAAGGAAGGAAAGGAAAACGTCGTCGACGACAATGACGGCGACGGCGGAAATGGGAAGACTGCCACCAAGGGCCGTGCCGCAGCACCGAAGTCGCCCGGCCCCGCGCGAAAGGAGAAAGAAAGGAGGTATAAACGCTTCGTCTACGTGTGTTCATTCGTACGTACGTGCGATCCATCCCGTCCTGTTCGTCGCCACAAATACCGACCCTTCAATGTAAAGCGGACTTCGCCACACACAAAAAGCGCGAACGGAGCAAGGAATACGGAGGTGGAATTAGGTGAGCCGTGCAAATGAGGTGAAGGGGAGAGAGAGGTTACGAAAAACAGATTACGGGCGCTAGCGAGCGAGGGAAGACGAAGGAGAGGACGATGTGGATGAAGAGTACTGAAATGAGATGAGAAGCAGTGTCCGTTGATTGGAGAAGGAGGGAAACAGAAAAGGGAGACGAGGACGAGAGCGAAGCGAACGGAAGGAAGGAAGGAGGTAAAAAAGGTGCCCGCCAGTTCAGTCGGCACCTCTTCGTCCGTCCAATCCTCCTCCCCGTCTGCCATCGGCCGCTCGCGGTCACACGACGGCCAACCACCCAGCGCCGGCGACGACGGCCATGGCTAACGCGGCGACGGCGGCGGCCGTGCTCGCAGGACCGTCCCGTCCTCCAGCGACCATGGCCACCGCCCCGCCCGTGTGCGTCGCCGAGGGGTTCCCTCCCGCGCTGCCCGTCTGTGTCGCCTGGCCTCCAGACGATCCGCCGATGGGAGAAGTGGTGATGGAGGGACAGGCGGTGGTACCGGAGCAGTAAGCGACGCTGATGGAGGAAGGCTGGGTGAACGAGTTATGGATGGCCGAGTCGGTCGTCGTGGACGATCCAGCAGAGGGGGACGTGGAGTTGAGGGAGCCGGTGACGGACAGCCAGCCGGTGTGAGATGCGGAGGCGCCGGAGAAAGTGGGGGTCGAGGAGCGAGAGCCAGAGACGGCGCCGGTCGTGGTGGCGTTGGTGGAGGCAGTCGAAGAGCCGCTACTTGCGGTGGACGAAGCGGCGGAAGAGGAGAGCGTGGCCGGTGAGAGGAATCCTTCGTTTGTGCAGCCGTTTAAGAAGGCTGACAGGCGGTGACCGAGGCGAATAGACAGATGATGTGAAGGGTGAGCACGGAGCTTGTGTGAATCGCACACGGGCGAGCAGCGTCGTGCACCTAGCGAACCTCGTCTATCCTTTCCTCCTTGGATCCACCCTCCTCGCGCCTTCGCTTACCGTCTCCTCGACCCACTCACCATTGAAAACGGTTTCCGGCGCGGCGTTGCCGCTACCAAACTGGGGGAAAGCGGCCACGTAGCTTGGGAAGCAGTTGAGGCAGGCGGCAAAGGTGGAAACGTTCTCGACGGTGCAGAAGCAGGAGTCGTCTGTGCAGGTCTGGCGGAGCGAGTGAGTGTGTCACGAGAAGGAGATAAGGCGAGATTCAGCAAGTCTTTCGGTCACCGCGAGGATCGGCGATTTGCAGCGAGGCGGAGGAGCCAAGTTGCAGAGCGCAAGGAGCCAGATATGCAAAGGATATAGGCGATGCGATGCGAAAGACGCAGACCGGACTGTCACTCACCTCCCTACTCGACTCGAAGGGCTGACAGACGGCGACGCAGTCCACGGGGATGCTGATCACCGCTGTTGTCTTCGCTCTCCTGACCGCCTCGATAGGAGCCGTGGCGGGGCGGAAAGAGCGGAGGACGGCGGCTTGTCGGGAGAGAGGACTTGGGGTGGCAGTAGAAGAAAGAACGAGGAGGGAGAGGAGGAGGGAGAGAGCGACTGGGAGGCGGATGGCGCGGAGCATGGTGGGCGGCGCCTGTAGGGCTTGTCGACCACTGGACTGGTCGGCGTGGAGAGGGGAAGAGATGAGGAGGGAGACGGACGATGAAGATGGACGGGGCGACAGGGAGGAGAGGAGAGACGAAGAGGTGCTGGGCGGCGGAGGCGGTAGTAGCAAGCGTAAGATGTGCTCTTCGCTGCGCTCTTCCTCTCTCCGTCCAGGGTGCGGCTCCTTTCGGGTCGTCCGTCGCCCTCCGACACTCCAATCTTGTCCTGTCCTGTCCTGTCCTGTCCTGTCCTGTCCTGTCCTGTCCTGTCCTGTCCTGTCCTGTCCTGCCCTGCCCTGCCCTGTCCTTCCCTATCCGATCCTATCACCGCTCTCCTGTTCGCCTTGCCGATGGAGCGAGCTGGAGACGGGTGGGGGACGACGGCGGACTTGGTTCGACGGGGGCGATGTGAGCGCGGGTTGGGTCGCTGCGGAGAAGGGAAGGCGGGCGGGCTGGAAGCAGGCGGACGGCTGTTCGTGACGGCGGTTTGGTAGGTAGTTACGGCAACGAACGGTGACGACGGGGCGAGGAGACGATGGAGGGGAGATGGAGGGCGAGAAGGAGGGATGAGGAAGGGCGATTGCGTATATCACGCTTGGCCATCCGTCCATCCGTCGGCAGCGGCGGCCGAGCTCGTCGAGTCGATCTTCGCTGCCGTCGCCGCTGTCGCCGTGCAAGCCATCCATCCATCCATCTGTCATCTGTCCCTGACCTAACACCTCCCGACCCGGACCCGACTGCCGACGGCCAAGCGAACGCTACTCTCCCGCGCGTCCGCATTCGATCTGATCGTCTGACCGACAACCGCGTCCGTGCGAGTGAAACAAACCCACGACGACCCCTCTCGTAACCGACGACGACGATGTTTTAGTTTTACAAATCTACACTTTGCGATGCCGCGTCCAGCCAGCCTTCTCGCCAAAGTCACTTCGCAGTCCACACCAGGCCCGCCGGCCGGGTCGGCCGATGGTGACATATGTGAAGATGTATGCATGCGTGGATACCTTCTTCTTCTTTCGTACTGACTGACTGACTGACTGACTGACTGACTGACTGATCGTGTTCGCGGATTCCTAGTCATTCGTCTACGCCTCTAACCGTGGCTTCCGGTCCGGCGATCACTGATACACCACCTTGTTGATCAACGTACCAACGCCGCCGCCCGTCTCGATCCTCATCTCATCACCATCGCACAAGCACACTTTAGGCTCCTTGGTAAAACCGACACCAAAGGGCGTGCCCGTCAAGATCAAGCTCCCGCGCTCGAGCGTGGTGCCGTTGCTGAGGAAAGCGATGGAGCGCGCGATGGAGAAGATGAGCTTGGATAGCGACGAGCGTTGCATCTCCTTTCCGTTGAGTAGGCCCCGGATCGTTAGCACACTCGGGTCTGGAACGAGCGTCGTGGAGACGATGCACGGACCTGGGTGGGGGGACAACGCGCGGAGGATCAATATATGGAGGAGGGATAGGAGGCGATCAGACGGTCCGGTCCGAACGGAGCGACCCACCGATGGGACAAGCAGAGTCGTATCCCTTGGACCGGGACCACTGCGACGTCGCAAACTGGTCCTTCCTGGCCGAAACGTCGTTGGACGAGGTATATCCCAGCACATAGTCCATCGCCTCTTCCTCCTTCACGTCCTTGCAGTCCCTCCCAATGACGACGCACACCTCGCTCTCATAATCAGCCTGGCCGTCTTGCGTGTGCTTGGGCACGACGATGGGCGACGGATATGGTCCGGTGAGGGAGGTGCGAGGCTTGTGGAAGAGCACGGGCTCGGTGGGGATGGCGAGTTTGGCTTCTTCCGCGTGGTCTTTGCAGAAGAAGGGTCAGGAAGGAGGAGGGCGTCAGACGAGGCGTCGAGGCGCGGCAAGGCGGGCTCAAAGAAAGGAAAGAAAGCGAGAGGCCACTCCGTCGCCATTCCATTTGCTCACCCCGATAGTTGAGGCCGAGGCAGCGGATCGTGTTCACTTGCTCTTTCGTAAGAGGGCACAGGAGCTGAACGAGCGAGCGAGGATGGAAGAGGGAGAGAGGGATTGAGCACAGCACGTCCTCTAACTAGCTGGCTTGCTCTACGCACCTCCTTGACAGTCAAGACCTTGTCCGTGACTTTGCCCTCCTCGAACGGACCGCCTTCGATGACCCTAGCCTGCACCTTGTCCTTGCCTTCGTAAACTAGGACTCCCAGGTCCGTCGTCTGGTCCTCGCCCGTCGGCTCGCCCAGGTACGTCTGGCCGTCTTCGAGGGCGGTGAAGCGGATGAGGCGCTTCCACGGGGCGACGGGCGAGGGCAAAGAGGAGGGGGTGGACATGGTGGTGAGGCCGGCGTTCGCGTTCCTGGTCCTGGTCCGGGTGATGGCGGGTCGAAGAGAGGTGGTTGGACGGCCGAAGATGTGAGCGCTGCGAGATGTGGAGGCGACGAGGGACAGCAGGACGGCTCTGCCACGGCCGAGCATCGCAAGCGATTGATTGTGTTACGAGGGCCGGCTAACACGGATGCTGGCTGGCCGTCGTCTCTCCACCGATAGCCCCTTTTTCCGACGCAAAGAGAGGTGTAATAAGAGAGCGGGGCCGAAGGCGGGGGCGGGGGCGGGGCCTTAGTGTGCTCCATCTTGCTGCCGTGCCGCGTTACGCGAAGATGGCTTGGCTTGGACGAACGGCTCGCAGCGTCATTGCAGCCGGCACTCCGTCCGTCCGTCCGTCCGTCCGTCCGTCGGTCTCGCGTGGTCGTCCATCGAGCGAGCAAGCAAGAGGGCCTCGACGGTCCGACACGAGCATGGCCGGCCGTACAACGCCCGGTCGAGGCGGCGATGACGGCGCGCGCCGGCGTACGTCCGGGCCTGCGCCCACGTGGCTTGCCGAGATACCCTAGAGTGTGGAGAGTGGAGATATGGATGAGAGAGAGGGATGCGGGGGAGATGGATGGAGGGACGGGACGAATAGAGGGAAGGCGATGGAAGGTGACCTTCGTCCTCCTCGCCTTGCTCGCTCTGCACCTTCATCCCATCCGAGAAACAAGCAACAGAAGAGCTCGGTCACCGCCATGTCTTCAACCCCCGACACCCGCATCCGTCTGCACCACCTCTCCCACGTCACCTACGCCCACTCCGACCTCGACAAGGCCTGCTCCTTCCTCGAGGACTTTGGCTTCTCCCTCGTCGACCGCCGTCCCGCCGACCAGTCTCCCTTCCGCAGGGACACCGCCTGGTTCAGAGGCTACGGCGACCGGCCTTACGTTTATGTGGCCGTGAAGGGGGACCACAAGGCGTTCTTGGGAGGCACCTTCGTCGTCGCCGGAGAGGAGGACCTGGAAAAGGTGAGCCTGCCGACCGACCGGCTGGGCTGGGCTGGCCCGGCCCGGAGCGAGGCAGAGCAGAACGACGATCGTGCGAGCGTTCCTTCTTACGTACCTCTGCCCTCTCCTTCTTCAGGCTGCCAAACATCCTGACGCCGTCTGTCCGCCCGAGTTCGCTGACGCCACCTCGCTCGTCTACCCGCTCTCGGCTTGCCCAGGCGGTGGGCGCTCGGTCACCCTCCGCGACCCCAACGGCTTCTACGTCCATCTCGTCCACGGCCAGGCACCGACGCCCAGGACGGATAGCGGCGTCAAGGTCGTCCAGCCCACGAACTACCCCTCGAAGAAGGACCGGCCAGTGAACACGTTTAGGAGGTACGACAAGGGCAAGTGCTTGGTCCATGTTCTGGGCCACTACGGCCTTTTCGCCACCGACTTTACCAAAGTGTCTTCTTGGTACACCTCCGCCTTCAACCTCGTCCCCTCCGACGTGCTCACCGCTCTCGATGACCCAGACAAGGAAGTGGGCGCCTTCTTCCACATCGACCTCGGCGAGGAGCTCGTAGACCATCGTACGTCGTCGCCCGTCGTCGCTCGTCTGCCGAGGGCCGTCCGTGACTGGGACTCTGACTGCAGCTGCACCCCCCGCTTTCCCTTCCGCCGCTAGACTCCTTCTTCGTTCTCCAGTCCAACTTGGACCGCGTTCACCACGCCTCCTTCGAGGTGCACGACTTGGACGTCCAAGCCCTCGCTCACGACTTTCTTGCCGAGAAGGGGTACAAGCCTTGTTGGGGCATCGGCAGACACGTGAGTCCGGCTCGGTCGGCCTCCTGTCTCCGGTTCTGATACTGATCCTCCGCATTGCGACGCGAGTAGATCCTAGGCTCCCAGGTCTTTGATTACTGGTTCGATCAGACCGGCTTCATCCTCGAGGTGAGTTGAGCTCTCGAAACGGCGACTGACTTGGGGGTGGTGCCAGCTGTGGACTAACTAGGCTGGGCGGAGGGAGGGAGGGACGGGAACGGGGAAGGAAAAGCGTCGAACCATCGCTGACGATTCACCCACTCTCGCCTCCACAACGGACAGCACTACTCCGACGGTGACCTGGTCAACAATACCACAAAGACCACCCGTGTCCCGGCCACCGAGGACAGTCTCGCCATATGGGGGCCTCGAGCGCCTCCTAGCATCATCACCGGCGCACAGAGGGACGGCGGCGGTGAGCTGTCGGCCCAGGCGACGCAGCCAGCGGCCGCCTGAGGCGTCTCGGGAGATGGGATGATGCTGGATCGCGCCCCCTTTTCGTTTCGTATACCTCGTTTCCCACTTCTTCTTTCCTTCCTTCCATCCCCTCTTTTTGGCGTCTCCTTACGTACCTCTACTCTCCCTGAGAGAGGCTCCACTCCACGTGCGCGCCGCCGCGTCGTATGTTGCATACGCGTGATCTTTTTACCCCATCCATTTTCTCTCCACGGCGAGCTCGGAAAAGTGGAATGAACGAACGCTTGCTCTTTCTCTCTTTCTCTCTCTCTCTCGTTATATCTCTCGCCAACGTCGCGACCCAAGTGGTGCGACCGACGAAAGCCCTAGCCTAGCACCGACCACACCGCATTCGCCACCACCATACCAACCGCCTCCTTCCGTCCGCCCCAACCAACCAACCGTCCGCGTGCGGCGTCCGGCCGTCCGCACGCGTCCATACGCTCTGCACGCATACAATGCAGCACGTCAGCGCGGATGTTGGAAAGGGGACCTCTTTTTCTGCGACAGAGACGGTTCACGAAACGCTGTTATCGTTGTCCGTGTGTGTGTGCGTGTGTGTGCGACGCGACGTACATACAAGAGGTTAAGAATGAATGCGCCGCGGTCCGCGCGGGCCGGGGCGGTCTAGTTCTACCTCCACACCCGAAGCCTCCTCTCCTCCTCCATCCTCTTCTCCACTTCCCGCACCACATCGTCACCCCAAACCTCGTCCGGTTTTCTCCGCGGAACGAGCACCTCCTTCTCGTGCCGAGCCGCGTTGCCCTTGTCAAACAGGACCAGGTTGTCGTACGCCAGCGGTCGGCGTGGGTCCCAACGGAGGATGTAGGGTTTGGAGACGGAGGCGAACGGAGGGTGGACGGACCGGCCACGGAAGATTTCGGAGTAGATATAGTTCAAGTCTTCTACGGAGAAGGGGATATTACTGGGGGGGGGGCGAGGGCGGACGGTCGGGTTCAGTCGGCCAGCTCATCGTCCCACTCCACCTCGACTCGACTGTACTGCAGGCCACACTCACGCTGCTTGAAAGACGCGTCGCTCAACGCTGGACGTATCCATCAGGACCTGCTCCACAGCCCGGGGGAAGATCCACGTCACGATCAGCACACGCACGCGTACGCCGCCCGAACGGAGCGGAGAGGCGTTCTTGTACACACCTTTTCCAGCACCTTGCGCCTCCCCTTGATGGCCAGCGGCTCCTGTGGATACTCGGCAATGGCGCACAAGACGTGCGTCGCGGCCGCGAGGCCGAACATGGCCGGCAGCGGACCTGCCGTGAAGAGTGCGGGACGGGACGGGACGGGGGCGTGACGAAGGCCAGCCAAAGTGTACTCGTGAGCGACGCGTGAACGAGGGACGACGGCGGCGCACAGCACCGGACCGGCCGAGGGAGGATAGACCGGGAGGGAACGCTCACCCAAGACTGGCAAAATCCGCACTCTAAAGTTCTCCACCGCGCTCAGCTCGGACACTTTGCCCTTCTGGAACTCCTCCTCGTCGAGCGGCAGGAGGCGCGTGTCGCTCTTCTCCGTGCTGTAGACGCACGGGATGCCGACGGGGGCCGCCGCCGCCGCCGAATCTGCGTCCAGGGCGTCGTCCACCTCGGCTGGCGTGTTCCTGCCGGTGCCGGTCGGGGTGTTCTTCGGCGGCAGGGGAGGGATGTTGAGTGCCCGGAGCTGGCGCCGGACGGAGCGGGCCAGAGGATCTTCAAAGGTGGTGGAGATGTCGCTGGACGATGGACGCCATGGGCAGGAAAAAAGCAAAGAAAGGGCGTGCGTGAACGGACGGGGTCAGCCTGGGGAAGAAGACGAGAAGCAAAGGGGTCGCTGTCTGTCTGTCTGTCCACCGACCTGATCTGGATCCTGCTGGGGTCACTCTTGGCGCCGGCTCCCATGCTCGAGAAGACCTTGATGCCGTTCTCGTAGCAGTACTTGAGCAAGTCGACCTTGGTGTTGATGTTGTCAATGGCGTCGATCACCCACGTGGGTTCGCCTGGCCAGACGCGAGGCGAGGAAAAAGGACGAAGCGAGGGGCATCGATCGAGTCGGTGGGGAGAGCAGGAAAGCGGCATCGGACACACGTGTTGCCCGAGCTGCACGGAAACTCACCGGACAAAAGTTGGTGAGCGTTATCGGGAGAATACATCTCTATCCGGGCCTCCACCTCGGCCCATGGCGCAATGTCGGCAAAGTGTCGTTGGCAGACGGTGACCTTGGGTCGACCGACGTCTCCGAGGGTCGCGACGGCATGCCGGTTGAGAGAGGAGAGAGTGACCTGGTCAAAGTCGATGAGGCGGAGACGAGAGACTCCGGAGCGCTGAACGGAATGGGAGACGAGGAGACCGGTGGCCGATATGAAGGGATTGGGGTGTGATCAGCCTGTGGCAAGCCTCGTCGGAAGGGAAGCGTCGAGGGACGCGCAAGCACTCACCAGCAACATGAGCGCCGCCCAACTGCCCACGCCACCAGCTCCAACGACGACGACAAAGCTATCCCTGATTCTGGCCATACCCTCGTCCCCGAGGAAGCTGTAGTTGCGACTGAGCTGCTCGCGGATGAGGTCCGGGTCAAAGTCCCTCGCTGCGCTGTTGGAAGCGCGGATCAGCTTGTCCGCCGCCTGTCGAGCGTCGTGCGCCTCCTGATCCTGTCCCAGGTCCAAGTGCGCGTCCGCATTGAAAGGGGTAGGCAAGCGCGACTCCTCACCCCAGTCGCCGGCGCTCAGCGAGTCGGCGAGGTGCTTCCTTCGCCTCTTAAGCGTTAGTCGCCTGCCAGCGCCGATCGCGCCGGCCGTGACGATGGACCCAGCGAGCGCGGCTGCGGTGAGCGTCAGTAGGGGTCTGCGGGACGTGTATTCGACGAGCCCGTCGAGGAAATGTGGCCGGGAAGACGACATGTCTGTCTGGTCCGTCCGTCCGTCCGTTCGTACCTTGGTATGCCGACTTTGACTTTGCTGTGTATCGACGGAGTGGATGCTGCGGTGGGGAGTTCTTCGCGAAAGTGCTGCGGCACGGTCGCGCGAAGCAAGCAACAGATGGTTGCGTCCTTTGGCGAGCATCTGGCTCGCGTGTTTGCATAGAAGGCCGTCTGCTCTCCTCCTCTCGCGCACTCTCGAGGCCATCCATGGCCGGCGGTGGCCATGTCAACTACGTGCGCCGAGATCTTTCTAGTCCAGCCTTTGCTGCTTGTCTCTGGTCGCACGAGCGAATGGGCCATCGTGCGGGCGCGACGAGGCGGGCAGGGAGTGGGGAGAGCGGCCAACGCTTAACATGGCTGCTTCCTGTAAGGGAAGATGATTAAGATGCTGCACTGTACGATATGAAAGACGATGCGATTGCAATGCGATGCGACGCTTCCTTGGCATTGCACTCTGATAATATAACTAGCTAGCTACACCGATGGTCCTAACGCAAAAAAGGCCCTTCTCCCCCGAAGGAGAGAAGGGCCAGCTCGAAATATTGGGTATTCCACCCCAGCAGAGCCGAGGAGGCGGAGCGGTCTGCTCGTAAGACGAAGACGGGTCGCTGTGCAATGCGAGCAGACCACACCGGAGGGAAGCCATCCTTGAGCGGCCACCTCAACACAAGGTAAGTATGAGGAAAGAAAGAGTGGGAGGCCCCTCCCCCACGCCCTTTTATAGACCATGCCCGCCGCCTCGGCGTCTTCGGCGTTTCGATCGGAATTTTCTCTTCCGCTCCGAGCGACCGCGCCGAATGTGGTTACGGACGCGGATCGGCGGCGCACGTGCGAGCCGCCGCAGCAACCCCGGCGCCGCAGTGCACCGCCGAGGTCGTCGCTGGGTTGTGGCTGAGAGCGAGCGCACGGACGGGCGAGGCGAGCGAAGGCGACGGACGACGTCAACTCCAGGCTGTGCGCCGACGACCAACGAGGATCCTCGCCACGAACCACCAGCTGGACCCGCTCGACGCACCGCTTTGCCCCCACTCGCAGACAGCCCAGCCCAGCCCAGCCCAGCGCCTCGTCATCGCCCCCTCCTCCCTTCGGCCGTGTCGTGATCGAGAGGTGCGTGCATACGCACGGGACAGGAACGAGAAGCGGCGGATGGAGGGAGGGAGGGATGGAGAGAGGCAGGCCGGGAAGGAGGGAGGGAGAGGGGGACATATGTCGACGACGACGGACCACTGACCGCTGACGCTCCTCCTTCTCTTTGTCCAGATACACATATACCCACCATCACCACCACCCCCACCGGATCGCATCACTGACCGAACGAACAGCGACGACGGCGACAACGACGACGATAACAACGACGATCACCGCCACTTATTTTTACTTCTTCTTCCCCTCGTCCTCCTTCCGCATACCGATCCCCTTCCTTGACCGTCGCACAGGACAGGGCGCCGTTCCCTCCCTCTCACACCCTTGAGCCATGTCCTCCTACAGCTATATCCCCGAGGCCGACGAGGCCCAGAGGTACCCCGAGTACCAGCATGCGCCCCCTCCCCTCGTACACCAGGTCTCCCCTCCCCCGCACAACCCTTATGCTCACCCCGCAGACCCGTTCAGCGAGCACGCCTCTTCCGTCTCCGGCGCCGGCCCGGACGTGTACGGGAACCCGAGGCCGCTTCCTTCGCCCTCTCATGTTGTCGGACAAAGCTCCGGGCCCTTGCACGTCGAAGACTCAGCCGACGACATTCCGCTCGTACAGCGCGGAGGACAGTACGCCTTCGCCCCCGCCACCCACTTCGACGACACGACCGCCGCCGGCGAACCTGCTCCGCATCACATGCCCAACCCCTACTTTCGTTCGTCTGAGCCAGCGGAGGAGGTCGAGGACGACGACGATATCGACGGCCAGGCGCGTGGACGGCTCCTTCCCCGCGGCGCCAGGGAACACAGTGACGCGGCGAGCGCCAATAGTTACGGCTTCGCCCCTGCCGGCTTCGACCCCAGGCTCGCCGCCGCACACGATCCTTACGGCGAGGAAGAAGGCAGCGACGTCCATGATTTTGGCGGACATGAATCTGTAGTCAGTAGTGGCGGTGTGAGATACGGCATGATCCCGCAAAGGGTGCCGAGGAGGTACAAGACGCTCAAGAGGGTCGAGTGAGTGAGGTGTTTCATCGAAGTGTACCTTTTTCACTATCGCCTTCGCCTGTCGTCCTCATTTCATCTTGTCCTCTTGTCTTGCGCAGACTCTACCACGGCAACCTCGTCCTAGACTGTCCCGTGCCGTCCAAGCTGCTCGAAAAGGTCCCCGATCGCGAGTCGCGCGAGTTCACCCACATGCGCTACACCGCCGCCACTTGCGATCCCAACGACTTCAAGGACGAGCGGTACACGCTCAGGCAGGTCTTGTTTGACCCACCGAGGAGGACGGAGCTGTTCATCGTCATGACCATGTACAACGTGCGTCGCTCGCTGTCCATTCCGTCCGTGGAGGCGAGGCGAGGATGCCGTGGAAGGGGGAGGCCCTCAATTTGCATCGTACCGCTGACCGTCGCGCCTTCCTTTCATCTGTCCCTCACCTCGGCAAACGAAACGACAGGAGGACGAAGGCCTTTTCACGCGCACCATGCACGGCGTGATGAAGAACATTTCCCACCTCTGCACCCGCGACCGCTCCAAGACGTGGGGCAAGGAGGGCTGGAAGAAGGTGGTCGTGTGCATCGTCAGCGACGGGCGCAAGAAGATCAACAGCCGCACGTTAAGTGGGTGGTCGAGCCTCTGGCGATGCCGGTTTTGTCACCGTCGCCGTCGCCTCACCTTCTTCAACCTTTCCTCTCATTTCTCCCCAACGCAGGCACCCTCGCCGCCATGGGCGTGTACCAAGAAGGCGTGGCCAAGAACGTGGTGAACGGCAAGCCGGTCACGGCGCACATCTATGAGTACACCACCCAGCTCTCCATCGACCCCGACCTCAAGTTCCGCGGCGCCGAAAAGGGCATCGTGCCTGTCCAGATCCTTTTCTGTCTCAAGGAAAGAAACCAAAAGAAGATCAACTCCCATCGCTGGTTCTTCAACGGTCCGTCTCCGCCGTTTGTCGATCCTCCGTCTCACCGCGAGCACTCTCCTTGGCTCACCCTCATCTCTGTCCCTTCATCTCTTTGCGTCCGTTGTCATCAGCTTTTGGTCCCATCCTCCAACCCAACGTCTGCGTCCTCCTCGATGTCGGCACCATGCCCGGCCCCCGCTCGATTTACCATCTCTGGAAGGCGTTCGACATCAACTCGAACATTGGAGGCGCGTGCGGAGAGATCGTGGCGCTCAAGGGAAAGTATCTCCAGAACCTCATCAACCCGCTCGTCGCGGCCCAGAACTTTGAGTACAAGATGAGCAACATCCTCGACAAACCTTTGGAAAGCGTCTTCGGCTACATTTCTGTCTTGCCTGGCGCTTTCTCCGCCTATCGGTACGTCATCCTCGGCCGCTTCTTTTTCCTTCCGCCGGCCCGGAGCGCCTGCTGATGGTCACTGCTCCTATGTTTTTTCCACCCTCGACAGCTACATCGCCCTTCAGAACGATGCGACGGGCCGGGGTCCGCTGAACGAATACTTCAAAGGCGAGACTCTCCACGGCGGTGGTTCGGACGCCGACATCTTTACCTCCAACATGTACCTCGCCGAGGACCGCATCCTCTGCTGGGAGCTCTGCTCCAAGCGCGACTGCGCCTGGGTGCTTCATTACGTCAAGAGTGCCTATGCCATCACGGACGTGCCTGATCAGGTGCCTGAGCTCATCAGTCAGAGGAGGAGGTGGCTGAACGGGTGAGTGGGTGGGTCCGGAGGGGTTGGGGGGGAGGGGGTAGAGAGAAAAAGATTAGGCGAGTCGTAGGCTTGGCTCCCGTTCACCGTTCTGACCGCAATCTCCGCGTTTCGGTCCCCCTTCCCTCCGCTGCAACAGCTCCTTCTTCGCCTCGGTCCACTCGATCGTAAAGTTCGGCTACATCTACCGCTCCTCCCACTCCTTCCTGCAGAAGTTCTGGTTCCACGTTGAGCTCCTCTACCAGGTCTTCAGCCTCGTCTTTTCATGGTTCGCCCTGGTGAGTTCCGACGCCTTCTTTTTCTTTTCTCTTTTCCCCTCGCGTTCTTCGCTCTCCGTGTGCTGAAGCCCCTGCCTTTGTCACCACGGCGGTCTTGGGAACTCGACGGGTAGGGTAACTACTATATCGCCTTCGTCATCCTTACCGAGTCCCTGGAAGACCCGAGCTTCGGCCTCAAGGGGATCCACGTCTTTGTGAGTACCGAACGCCCGCCCGTCTGAGGGTTGCATCCGACGGCGATGGTCCCGTGTTTGCGCATGGGGATCACCTGCTTCGCTCACTTCCACATGATCCGCCCTCCTTTTAGAACGTCATTCTGCAATACATCTACCTCGCCCTGCTCGTGTTCAACTTTTTGCTCTCCATGGGCAACAGGCCGCAGGGTTCCAAGATCGGGTACACGGGCTCGATGATCGCCTTTGCGCTCATCACCGTCTACATGACGGTGCGTAGCTTCTCCCTCTCTTTGTCGGATGCCGCTGTCCATGCGGAGGCAAGGAAGGCCATGGCTGACCGGGTTTTTTGCGCCGCATCGCGTCACAGTTTGCAGCCATCTTCCTGGCCGTGAAGGGCATCCTGAACGCCAAGGACGCCGTGGAGAAGGACGGCGGGGTGTTCAACGTAGGCGACATGTTCTCCAACTCCATCTTCCGCAACATCGTCATTTCCCTCGTCGCCACCTACGGACTCTACCTCGTCGCCAGCATCATGTTCGTGAGTGTTTGTTTCGTGCGCCGCTCATCTCGTCTCGTTTGTTCGGTCGTCCTGGGGCGAGGCATGACGGTATCCCGCTGGAACCTTTTGCTTACCTTCCACCATGCCTTCCAACCTCCGTAGCTGGATCCTTGGCATCTGCTCACGAGTTTCTTCCAGTATCTCCTCCTGGCGCCGTCCTTCATCAACGTGATCAATATGTGAGAGAGGATTGGTTTTCCCCTCGTGTCCCTCCTTCGACCATGTGCTCGTTTCCTGGTTCTGAAGGGTCGTCGTTCCTCGTCCTCTCTCTAGCTACGCGTTTTGCAACACTCACGACGTCTCGTGGGGTACCAAGGGATCCGACAAGGTATCCACCGACCTCGGTGTCGTCCAGACGGCCGGCAAGAACCAAGTCGAGGTGGCCATCCCGACAGAGCAGAAGGTCGGTTTCGGACGTCTCGTCCTTGAACCCACCTCTTTTTGTCGTCTGCCCGGCCCAGCTTGGCTGATGGTTTTGGCCGCCGCCTTTCATCTTCCGAACAGGACATCAACGAGGCGTACGACGACGCATGCCACGTCCTCGCCACCAAGCCGCCCAAGGTCGAGGACAAGGTGGACCCGGAGACGAAGCAGACGGACTACTACCGCTCCGTGCGCACCAACGTCGTCCTCGCCTGGACGCTCTCCAACGCTGCCCTGGCCATCGCCATCCTCAACACCACCGGCAGAGTCACGTCGAATGGCAAGGACGCGACGGTGACCAACTACATGGTGAGTCCCCGATCTACCTGCCCCCAAGTCCCGCCTCTTCCTCTCGTCGACGGCGTCCATTTGAGAGGTGCCGGGCTGAACCAAGTCGTCATTGTTTTCCTCGCAAACGTCTCTCTTTGTACCGCCGAAACAGGCTTTCCTTCTTTTCTCCGTTGCAGGCCTCGCCTTCATCCGCCTCTGCGGCAGCACCACCTATCTCACCAAGAGGCTCTTCGCCGGGGAATGAGCGGCCTGGGCGGACCTGCTTGGCTGTCGTTTTCTCCTTTGCTTGACGCGCTCTCGACGTTCTCAGACGATTCCCTTTTCACCGCCTTTTATTTTTTATCCTTCGTATCCTTCGTCGTTTGACACTCCCGCTTGGCGCTAGATCGCCATCCTTCCTGCCTTACTTAGCCTACCAAGCCAGCCCGCGTGCTGGCTGATTCAGCTTCCCAACACCCCCCCCTGCGTCTGTCCTCTCCGCCTGAGCTTTTCTCTCCGACCTTTGTCTCTGTCTGTCTGCTTATGCTACTGTAAGACCGTTTCGATGCTTGAATGAAGGAATTGGACCGATACCTCCATCCATGCCGCTCCCCACGCATCGGCGTAATCGGTACGCGGATGGAAGGCGGTTCCGTCCGCTCACGGGAACGTCGGCGTCTCTTGTTCCCCTCCCTCCACCATCGATCACCGCACCGCCTTGGAAAGTGTCGACACTCGCTAAGCAGGCGCCACCCTTGCGTCGTCCGCCTCCCATGCCCTCCTCGACGCCGCCACAGCCACAGCCAGAGCTCGACGCTCATGTCGACCTCGGTGTTCATGACATCCCCGTCCAACGGACCTCACCTCCTCCTCCTCCTCCTCCGCCCGTCATGGATCGGCACCCGTACTCACCCTCGCCCTCGACGGCAGCCGCCGGCCGTCCCTCCTCCGCGGCGTTTGCGCTCGGTTCGGAGCGCCGTTCGCTCGACGCGCCCGTGCCGATGACCATCCCGGCGCTCCTTCGCAACCCGCGGCCGAAACAGACAACGAGAGACGAAAGGCTGCACCGGTACGGCGTGGGCGCACATCGCGTCGGCGGCGGCTCGGCCGCTGGCGCTGGGGTGAGGGAGAGGGAGATAGGGAAGAGAACGAGGCGGCGGTGGGAGAACGGTGAGTTGGTTGCGCGTTCGGTCGGCTTCGGCTCGTAAAAGGGGGAGAATGCGAGGTGGCGAGCCGAGCAGCCTTTTTGTTCCTAGACGCTCCTCCTCGACCCCCGGCCATGCTCACTCACGATCGTCCGAACCCTCGATTCGCTCGGCCGCTCGCCCACCTCACACAGATCGCCTCGCTGGCAACCCTTACGCCGTGAGGCCGAGCGCTCGCGACCTAGCGCCGCCCTCGTACAATCAGGCGCTTCCCACTTTCCCCTCGCCCCCGCCGCCTTACCTTCCTCGAACGGTGCCGACCCCGTCGGGCCTGCCCGCCGAGTACGAGCGCTTGTCCGCCGAGGCGGGCCAGTTCAACCTGGGGTTGAAAGGTGTAAGGAAAGCGTTGAGACGCAGGGGGGCCGAACCCGGAGGGGCGGAAGGAGGGGGGATCGTCGAAGCCGTCCTTCGGCTCGCCGAAGTCGAGCTGCGAGATTGGCTTGACGGTCACGCCGTCTGGCTCCATCCTTCGTTACCGGCGCATGAACGACAAGCGCCCCGCGTCATCGACAACACGCCCTACCTCGTCCCGACTCCGCCCCGGGGAGCGACGGCGGCCGAAGCGCGCAGGGCCGTCGAGCAAGATGAAGGGGCGCCCACGCTCGTGGAGATGAGCCGCTCGCCCAGCTCCTTGGCCTGGTACCTGCCTGATCCCTTTTTGCGCTTCGCCGTCCACTGTCTCGCTCGGTACTATGGCTGCCCCAGCTTCAGCAAGCCGCCTCCGTCTGCTCCGGGAGCGGTCGTCGCTTCCACCGAGCGATGGACTTGGATCCTTAACCCGAACCCGTTGGCGCGCGCTCCGCCAAGACCGGCCCCGATTCAAGCGCCTGGCTCTAGCGATGGAGCGGCCGCGACGATTCCCTTCGTCCGTCCGGTCCGTCCGATCCGGATCAACGGAGGCGGTGCCAGCGGCTTGGAAACGCCCCCGACGACCGATCTGGACGCAGGCATGAGCTCGGATCAGGGCGGAGATGGCGGCGGTCTAGGCAGTTCCAGTCGCAGCACGGGGACGAACGACGAGAGTGCCGCTGAGGACAGCGAATCTGGCGCGGACGCCGCCCTCGACGACTGGCGCAGTGAGGTCAGGTTGGACCACGCTCGAGCCGGAGACGAGGTCCTGCCCGAAGGAGCGCATACTGCGGATTCGGCGGCGGTGTATGAAGATTTCAGCGAGGCGAGCTCGGTTTGGGATGCTGATGACGACGCGTGGGAGTCAGACACCATGTCGAACAGCGTCGCCAGCGTGGCCCAAGCGGAAGAAGCCAGTTGGAGCGGAGACGAGGCGCGGGAAGTGGAGAACGGGGTAGCCTCGCTCGCTCTGAAGGACCGCGGCAGGGGCGAAGGGGATGAGGTTCGGTCTTGGCCATACACCGCTGAAGGAGGAACGGCCCGCCATAGCGGCTCAGGCCCATCGTCATCGCGAGCGAGACGACCAAACCTCCCGCTGCGAGGCCTACACTCCCGCTCCTCCTCCTCGCCGAGTCGCAGCCGATCTCGCTCGCCCGTGCAACCGTTTCAACGAAGTCAGCTTCACCTGCGATCATCCGCGCGACCGGAGGACGTTCCAGCCGCGCCAGTATCGCCGTCGACAGCGGCTTCTCAGGACGGGCGGGAGCACACGACGACCTCTGATGACGATGCGGAGTCAGAGGCGCGCGATTGGGTGCCTGCTTTGGTCGGGCCGGTGGACGAGCGTGCTCGCCCCGGCCATCCGGCCAGTAAACCGGGAAAGAGCGTTCAGAAGAGGAAGCAGATGTGGAGGATGCCGGAGCTAAGGTTCACCGACTACGTTTTCAGCTGAGGTCCGAGACGTATATAGAGAGCATAGAGACAAGAGACGCTATATTCATTCCTGGCGTAATTAACGATAGCAACAGCGTACATCACGGATTTGAATTTTCATATGTATTGAGCGCGCGTACGTGCAGGGCCTCCGAGTCGATGCAATAAAGGATGTGTGCAAACCAACGACGAAACCTAATGGACCCCGACGAAAGATGGGCGCCAGCTATCGGCCGATCTTGAGCTTAAAAGAGGTATATCCAACCGTGGACGGCAGATCGCCCGAGCGATTGTTGATCGCGTCCGTGCGTCCGCCGTCCATCGATGGCATCATGCTCGCGCCTGCGCCGGACTAAGGAACTTGTTGATTTTCCTGTTTCCGAGCCTGACTATGAGCCTTTGAATGGCCGTCCAGCCATTGAGCACCTTCTCCACCTCGTCCACCAGTTTGTCAATACGCGAAGTCTCGACTGAAAATAAGCCGTTGACGACCTCGTCCTCGAAAGCGAGACCACTATCGTCGGGTTCTTCTCCGCCATTGCGCGCCCTGTCGTCTCCTTCGAGCATGTTGCTGACCCAGATTCCGGCCTCCGACATATTTGGCGTGCCTTCGACGAGCGATTTCCAAACGCTCACCGCCATAGGACGTGCTTGCTTTGCCCGTACATAGAGCGTACGAAGATTGGGAGCCATGATGGCGACCATGGCAAGAGCAAGATCAAGCGAGTCATCAAGAACGATGGCCCGAAGCGCACTAAGGGGCCGGCTGTCCGTCCTGGCGTCGTAAATAAATTGAAGCTATGTTTCGAAAGCGTTGAGAGTGAACGGCAACGACCAAGGCCGACAGAGTAGCGGGTCGTTTCCTGACACTTACCACTTGCATGATCGTACGAGCGTTGGCGTTCATTTCAAGCTTCCGAAGGCCCTTCAGGCCTCCGTCCTGAAATTCCACGGGACACACCCAGTTGCCCTCCACTCTGGCCTTCCACTCGAGCACCTTGAGATGGCGGACGGTTAGGACCCGCAGGAAGAGCTTGTCCATCTTGGCGGCGATGACCGAGTTGTCATCACCTTGGACAATTTCTTGGTTTATACCTCTGTCTTCGCCTTCAATCTTGATGACGGGCGACACCGAGCGCGCCGCTGTGATACAGCTGTCATGGCCACAGCCAAACGCGACTTGTTCGAGCGTTTCCAACGACGTGAACAAGGGCAAAAAGTCTTCGATGGCTTGAACGGTCTTGAGCTGAGATTTTTGGCCTTGCCTTGGACACCCAGACAACTTGGTGATATCAAGACAGCGCAGGCTTGGGAATAGATTGGGGCGCAGCGCCAGCGCCGTGATCAGCTCGTAATTATCCAAAACCAAAGTATGGACGAACCGTGCACGCGAGGCGAGAGCGTCCAGAGAGCTGGAAGGCACCGAAGCTTGCACATTCTGTACGAAAGGATGAAAATGACAAGTGAGCAAGCGACGCAGAAAGAAGCAACAATCCATGGCTCATCACCTTGATATGCCTTGACCATGGGGAGGCGGTGACCGTGATGGCTTGAGCACTGAAGGATCCCCTGGTGGTTTTTGCACCATTGTCGAGCCTGCTCTCCGAGGTTGGATCAAATACCATGGCAGAGCGCACTTCCGGCGAGACGAACGAAAGAAGCTGGGCGGTTGAAGGCTCTCTCCAAAGAACCGCCAGCGCCGCTTCGTTCATGTTCTTGCTAACAAGCCTCAGATCCTTTACCGTGTTGCTACCATTGAGATCGATAGTCATAACTTGGTTCACGATGCGTTCGAGAACTTGCTTATATGAGGTGATGTCGGGACCAGTCCGAGCTGAGCTCCTTGCCGACTTGCTATCAGCAAGCCTGTCGGACTGATCCGGGAGCACAGCCGCTTGAGGCTGTGTCGAGGAAGCGCCATCCTTGGTCATTGCTTGCTCGTTTGGTATAGAGTGAGCAGGTGACGCCGACCGAGGCCGCTTCGCAGCTCGCTGATCATCGGTCGGCGGCGCATCTCCATGTCTGCCTCGGCCCCCGGTCGAAAGTCAAAGCCACAAACAAGGATGAGCGCTAATGGAACTGGGCAGGTCACCTCCTCTTTGGGAACGTCCTCACCTCGTCTCGCAGAGAGAATCATCGGCCCCTTTGCGTTTCAAGTCCCTCTTCGAGGACTCCTCGACGAGGGACTTGGAACGATATAAAGGGTAAGTCGGATGCGTTAGAACGGGTTGGCCAACCTACAGCAGATGGGACGGCTCACCTCTGTGTCCATGGAAGGAGAGCGAAAAAGAGGACGCGCCACTGCAGTCCTGCTCCCGCTATCCTCGGTCACAGGACGGACGGAGTCCGGTTCAGCCCCGCCACCTCTGAAAATGCTGCCAAGTGCCGTGCTCGTCTTCTTCTGAGGCCAGGCATAAGTGACTCTGATCCTGTTTCCCAGCGCGACGGTGCCGTCCATGGATTCCCTGGCGCGCTCGGCATCCTGCTCCTTTTGGAACTCGCAATACGCATCACCACGACAAGAGAAGCGGTCGCCAGGAGGGGTGAGGACCTTGGTAGAGATAATGTGTCCGTAGCGCTTGAAAATCAGGAATATATCCTTATTCGTCGTCTGAGGCTTAAGTCCTGCATGGAGACCCATAGACGCGCAACGTCCATTTAGAGTCCAAACTCCAGGGAGAAAGTGAAGGTCAAAGTTGAGATCGCTCCGACGTACCGGTGATGTAAAGCCTTCGGTGGCGAAGATCGTCGCCTGACGTGGAGGCGGCATCTCTCGCAGCGTCGGGAAGATCTCGGTCATCCACCTTCTCCAGAGATATGCGACGTGTGCTGGAGCGCCAATCCGAGCGAGTTGCCCCCTCCGAGGCTGACATGACGCCCCTGGCGTCATCGTTGTTGACATAAGAAGAGTCGCTCCCCACCCGGAAGCGACTGTATAGACGGGCACCAGCATAAGGAAAGCCATGGAAGCACGCCATGACGGCGGCCGCGTCGCTGCGATTATCGAAGACGATAAAAGCGATTAATTTTCCGCTCGGTGTCCTTTGCACGTCGAAGTGGTGACCCTTCGCGTAACGCTGGATCAGGTCAGAGACTTTATCCTTGAAGGAAATATGGGGAAATCCGCTAATGAACACCTCCGACACTTGCGGTGCGCGATATCCCTCGAGGATGGATACCGACGTGTCTTCCTCCAGCCGCGCCCTACCATTGACGCCGCACGCATTTAAAAATATCCGTTTGAACGCACGGTTAGCCCTTCCCCGCCTCACCAGACAATGGAGAAGCAGAGCAGACGTGGACACACCTGAAGCGCTCGGTACGGTGCATCTGAGGCTCGCTGCAAGAAAATGCAAGTTCTTGGCCTCTGCCTTTACGCAAGAGAAGGATCAAAGCTACCAGTGCTGCGTTCTCCTCCGCTTCCCGAGCTGACCGGAAGCTGTCACCATTACCGCCTGATACAATGGAGACGGAAACAAAATCTTCAACGAACTGCGTCGAGTGTAGAAGAAGCGGTATAAAATCTCTGCCAACTCACTAACGTCGGCATATACTGTGACGAAAGATCTAGGAGCAGCACAATAGGGAAGATCAGCCAGCGGCCGGCCCGTACCGGAAGCATATACCCAACTCTCACTACCCACCTCCAGCACCTACGACCGTCCAGGATACCCTCCGCCGTCGCGAACCAATCGAGCATGGACTGGTTAAGCTGGACGAGGAAGTACTGAGCCAGGTCGATCAAAGGAGTCTTGATCTTGGCACCGTCCGCGCCGGCAAAAGACAATACGTTCTGACGGTCCCTGACTGGAGGATAGAAGACCAGGGTTCGGGAGGAGCTTTCAGAAGGCGAAGAGGGCTGCTTGTCCGTCGCATTGACGTCCTTGTCGCTGGACGATATGGAAGGCCTGCTGCGCGCGGTGGTAGGGGTCAGACGATCCTCCAGACTGCCCCTCTTCTGCTCTCTGTGCACATCGAAGGAGGAGGAGAGACGCCGGAGAGATGAACACGATTTGACGCTCAACGAACCACATGAAGAGGGTGAGGCGACCGACTCACGCATCCTTCCTGCGGGCCAGATAAGAGTTCCAGAAACCGTCCCGATAAAGCAGATAGATGGCATAAAGACAAGCGTTGGACTGCGACTCGGACGGGCTGACGTCAGAATCTCCCTTCGCTTCTTTACCGGGATAGACTTTGAGAAAGGACCTTCAGTGCCATCAGGAGCCATCAAAGCGGAAATGAGTCAATGACGGACAGAAACAGAGGGCCTTTTCCCAATCCGAGTTCGCGCACCTCCATGTCCTCTTCCCGTTGTACCACCCCCTCTCGGTTTCGATAAGGTCCTCCAGCTTGTTGAGCTTCATCACTCTGAGATAGTCTTGCAAGTCCTTGACCGGTTCTTCAGAAATAGACGCTTTGAGGTACCGGAGGCACGACACTATAGTTTCACGGTCGTTGAAAGGGCCCGTGAAAATGGGCCCCTCCGCGTGAGGGCGGCTTGATGGAGGTAAAGGGTGGGAATCCGATGCCTTTGCGGCTGAGTGAGGATCCGATACCTTTGCGGTTGAGTGGGGATCCGATGGCTTTGCAGGTAAGTGAGGATCCGATACCTTTGCAGGTGAGTGGGGTTCCGATGCCTTTGCGGTTGAGTGAGGATCCGATGCCTTTGCAGTTGAGTGAGGATCCGACACCTTTGCAGGTGAGTGAGGATCCGACACCTTTGCAGGTGAGTGAGGATCCGATGCCTTTGCAGGTAAGTGGGAATCCGATACCTTTGCAGGTAAGTGAGGATCCGATACTTTTGCAGGTAAGTGGGGATCCGATACCTTTGCAGGTAAGTGAGGATCCGATACCTTCGCAGGTGAGCGAAGATCTGATGCCTTTGCGGTTGAGTGGGGATCCGATACATTTGCAGGTGGGTGAGGATCCGATGCGGTTGAAAGCCGAGGGCTGTGTTCTGAGGTTCGATCTGCACGTTCGCTTGCATCGCGGCGTCCATCCATGGATTGGCGATCAGGCCGCGATTCGACTCCATTCTGCGCCTCTGCAGCAGTCGGGCGGGATTGGGTGGCGGCCGAAGAAGGTGAACTCATAGTGACTGCCTTGAGCCTTTGTATAGCTATGTATGCGTCACTCCTAAGACGGGGATCGGTGGTCGCTCCTGGGGACTGGAGTAATTGGCCGGATGAGGCTGTATGCGTGCGCGAGCGTACCTCAGGCGAGCTAGGGCCGGTCAAATCTATCGGCGCTGAGCTCGCCGCCGTAACGGCATTTTCACTAACGGCTTGCTCCGAGGATGTTTGCATCGCATCGAGGCTTCCTTGATCAGTGTTCTGAGCGATGCTGGCGAGATATGCGTCAACGTCGTTCGTGTCGTCGTTGTCTTCTTGATGACTGGGTGGACAGGAAGAAGATTCGACCGAAGAGGTGGAATCCGTCGAGGAAGGTCCCGTATTGCCGACATTCCCTACCTTGCGTCGAACGTGTTGAAGAACGGCATCCCTGACTTTCTGCTCCTCTGCGACCTGGCGGGCACGACCGATGGGCATGCGGCGGTCGGCTGGAATAAAGATCTTCCTATCGCGAGCCAGCTGAAGTAGAAAGGAGAGAGCGGCGAGCATTTCGGCATCCAGGATGCCGGTGGTACTATCACCCCAACCAACCAGATTCATGTCTTTCTTCGGATTGAAGCGCAAGAGACACCGATGCACTCGTCTGCAGAGCGGCATGACGGCGACGCAGATAAGCAAAAGAGCGCTCGCACTTCAGAAGAGGGATGGGACAGCCCAGGCAAGACGTCTTTCGGTCACCTACACGAATCCGTACCCATCCTCAGCCTTAATGCGCCCTTCCACAACCTCGTACACCGCCTTTTGCTTCGTCATGGAATATATATACGCGCCGGCTGCACCCTGGATTGGGAAAAGGGGAAGCGAGAAACGAGAGCCAAATGAGCGGCAGCGCCGGGCCGAGCCGATCAAGTGGAGGGAGAAGGCTCTCCGACTCGCAAACAAACACACATTGCCTCACCTTTGGCTGCTTGAAGAAGTGCGGGTCGACGGCATCGAGGTCGGGAAAGTAGCTCAGGACGCGCTCCAGGCTCATAATGGGGCCTTGTAAGATCGGCAGGTCGGTCATTTCCACGTCCATAGTCGCTCCTTGTCCCCTCGCGCGATCCTAGTCCTTATCTTTCCTTTCTGTTGTACCTGTTTGCAATAAAAAAAAGAAACGAATCAAACGAAAGGATAGGACGAGCGCCGGGGTCGGGAGCGGTGTGTATCAAACGCAGAACACGAAAGAGACGACGGGGATGACGGTCGATGGTGGCGAAGGGGGATGGATGGATGGGCGGGGAAATTGCCGACGGCGGTTGGGGGTCCGAGCAAAGCAACGTTAATTAAGTTTCGATGGAAGGTTCGGCGACCGCACATACGCGCTCATAGCCGGACACGCGCGGGTCAGATGCTCTCTCTCCTTCGAACCGTGGACGAGGCGAGCTTACACATTTATGGCCCATCGAAAGAAAGGAAACAAACGTATTACCGTCGAATCGTGAAATTGAATTAATCATGGAAATCCGATGTAATATTTTTGCCAACTATGAAAACGCTGTGAAAACGGGCGCGCACGTCGGAAACTCTGGCATTGGGCTAGCAATTTCATAATACTGAAGACGACAGAACGACGGAGGATGAGGCGGATAAGAGGCGATCGTGTGTACCTTCGAGAACGCGGCGGACAGGGCGAAGAGGGAGCACGCAGGACCCACGGTCCGACTGGCGGGACGACGGTGTGGCATTGGCTAGCAAATTTCATAATACTACAGACGACGGGAGATGAGGCGGGATAAGAGGCGATCGTGTGTACCTTTGAGAACGCGGCGGACAGAGCGAAGAGGGAACACGCAGGACCCACGGTCCGACTGGCGGGGACGACGGAGAGAAGATATGAGGGAGAATGTTGGCGCTCTTCAAGTCGTCTTGGCAGCAGCAGAGGTCTTCTTCTCGTCCTGGAAACAATCACGTCCGTAATTAGCACCCAGCTCTGAGTGAGGCCTTGATCCGCACAGCAAGGAAACGACCAGCTGAATCGGACACTCACAGCGATGCGGCGAGCCTCCTCGTGGATGTCCATGACGGTCTTGGACATCTTGCTGTACAGCTCAGAGATCCTGGGGTGGTGAGCGGCCTTGTTGTAGTACTGCGAATGGCACGTCGACGAGCGGATCGGTCGGTCAGTCAGCGATGTGTTCCTTCCCCTCGGAAAACGGCTGGAATTTTCTGTAAGCAGTCGACCAAAACTCACCTCATTACCCCTCGCCCACAAGAAATCAGCCTTGCTCTTCACCTGCGGGCTCTCAAGGAAGGTGTTGGCGCGCTCCTGCACTTGACGCGCCAAGCTGGGCTGCTGAGCGGTATCGGCGCCCCCAGGCACCTGGGTGGTCGTGGTAGGGCCCTCCCCAGCCTGGCCAGAGGGAGGAGCCGCCTTGGAAGCGTCCTTCTCCGTCGTCGTCGCGGCAGCCGCTGCGCCAGAGGGCTTGGCCGCGGTGGTCGTGTCGTGCCGGGCCAGCTTCTCGCCGAGAGTACGGTCGATGGAACGCAGGTAGGCCGTGAAGCGGTGCGAGAGGCCATACTTGGCTAGAAGAGGCGAGGCAAGGGAAGCGGACGGGTGAGGATTTGGTTCGAAGGGGCCGCTGGGAAGCCAGGACTCACCATCCAGGTCGATGGCGCGCTGAACGACGTCGTCGCTCAGCTTGTAGCCGTGAGCGACTGTTAGACGCAAGAAAACGATTTGGATCAGAAAATTCCGGCTTTCGTATCGGGCGTAAAGCTAAGACGTACTCACGGTACTCAGCAACGATCGCCGACCTAGGCTTCTCCTCCTGACCGACCTTGTCACCCTCGGATGCCACATGGGGGTGAGCGGTGGCGGACTGAGACGAAAGGGACTTGACACGAAGGGTCTCGCCTTCGAGCGCGCCTCCGTTGAGCATCTCAGCCGTGGAAGCGGCAGACTCTGGCGGTGCAAGGCGAGTCAGTCGGCGGTCAGTTGCGAATCTATACAGCGTTTGGGGAAGCGAATCTATACAGCGTTGCGGGAAGCACGG
Source organism: Peribolospora kevripleyi (assembly GCA_029717575.1). Classification (NCBI taxonomy): domain Eukaryota; kingdom Fungi; phylum Basidiomycota; class Peribolosporomycetes; order Peribolosporales; family Peribolosporaceae; genus Peribolospora; species Peribolospora kevripleyi. The sequence continues at coordinate 76,535 of JAMDHV010000011.1, forward strand.
CGGCACTCGCTCACCCTTTACAAACTTGATCTCGGCCTTCTGGTGATCGCCATCTGGCTTGAGGTCGATCTCCTTGATCCTGATTGTCGCAAGCAAGGGGGGGTAGGTAGGTATTTCAGAAGCGTCAGTCATCATCTGACTTGCACGCCACGGAGCGCCATCCAGGCACAGCACATCGCCACGCATGCGGCGGGACAGACGACATCCAAAAAAAAGAGGCGCAAAATGCTCACTCTCCACAAAACGAGAAAAACTCGTCCAATTTCTCCTTCGTCGTCGTCTTAGCGAGGCCGGTCACCTCCACGACGGTAGGGCCGCCCGTGGGGTTGCCGGAGACGACGGGCTCGGTCTTGGGTTGGAGGGGCGCGGAGGAAGAAGCCATGGTTGGTTGATTGATTGGACGTTTGTTGGGAAAAGATGGTTGGGCTGGGCTGGGATGGGATGGTAGAGGAACGAACGAGGTGGGACGAACTGCGTATGGAGATGGAGATGGGAGGATGGGGGGAGAGAAATTTTGGGCGAACGTCGTTGATCGAACGTCCCCTTCACAGCCCCCCGATACATATACATACGTCATTCGCACGTGCCACCTTCTTCCATTCCCGCGTCCGCTTCCATCTGGCCGGATGCGTCGAGGCGGTGGACGCATCATGACATGGTGACGGTTTTACCATCGTTCTCATTGCAACATGTGGGTGTCGAGCCCAATTCGAGCCCAATATGTTGGTCCTGATGATACCGTCGTCGGTGGCCTCGTCGTCTTGTCGCATGAGGATACAGAAGGCAGGGCTTGAACACTTAATTCGAGTGGCGAGCTTCGGCACTGACCAACGCCTATCTTCTCATGCGCATTCGTAAAGACGATGGACGACACGTCTTCCAACGCTTCCATCTCGACCCAAAAAAAAACTCGCCCACGTCTAGCTAGGCCCTCACACACACGAGCAAACGATTGATTCATTGCCAGAGAACCCCAAAAGCCACAACAAAAAAGCCAATAGAGTAGACAACCTAAGCCCAAGACCCAAGCACAAGCCCCAAAGCGAACGAACGAACGAGCGAGCACGGGAACCGAAGAACACGAGTCGGAACGAAGGGGGAGGTGCGGGTTTTGGAACGAGGTGACGGCGGATTAAACGACGAGAGACGTGCGAATGTCGGTGCGAGGACGAGAGCCGGGTAGGAGAGACCAGAGCGGGGTTACCGTACTAAGGAAGCAAGAACTGAAGGTGCGGTTGAGACTGGCGAAACATCAACATCTATAGGAGGACACGCACACCTGTCTGTGGTGGCGAGTGGGAAGGAGAAGAGCGCACTGTCCGTTACGATACGACGCAGAAAGGCACGACCGAGCGAGCGGTGTTCAAATGGAACGAGGACGACCGGCTGGTCGTTGAATTAGGTCCTGACGCGTTGATAAGAGCAAAGGGCCCGCACAGCGTTGTCAGCGGCGGAAGTCGGCGGGGACATGCATGGCCAACGCGGAAGACTTACAAGGTGTAACCACCGTCGACCTTGAGGTCGACTCCGGTACAGAAGCTGCTCGCGTCAGACGCCAGGAAGATGACGGCTCCCTTGAGGTCCTCGGGCACGCCCATCCGGCCCATTGGGGTAACTGAACGACAGAGGAGCGCGACGAAGGAAACTCTTAAGTGCCTGGCCATCGAGCAGGGCCGAACGGGAAAGTTCCCGGCCTACACCGCACACATCTCGTCTCGTACACTCACGGTTTTCCCAAGTGTCCTTGAGCTCCTTACCGGCCGGGTTGCTTTCCAAGATGGTGCGGGTCAAGCTGGTGAGCATGTAACCGGGGCTGAGGCAGTTGACGCGAATGCCGTCCTTGGCCCACTCGACAGCGAGCGAGGAAGCCATATGGCGCACGGCCGCCTTGGAGGCGTTGTAAGGCGTCTGTGGTTGCGGGATGTTGACGATGCCGGCGCTCATGCTGCCGACAAGCACGATCGAGCCTTTGATGCCCGTGTTCATCATGTGCTTGGCAGCCTCGCGTGCGCTATAGGGAAGGGGAAAACGAAAAAAGGGCTGTCAGATGTCGGATTCGGCCAGTGCAACATCACACATCGTCCCAGGTGTATTCACGTGAAGAACGAGCCGTTGACGTTGATGTCCCACAGCTTCTGGATCTTGTACGTCGGGTACTGCGTGGCGGGGAAGTTCTCGACGATACCGGCCGAGTTGACGAGGACGTCGATGCGACCGAATCTGGACGCGGGGTAAGCAGAACGACATGAGCCATCCTGTTGGCGTGCGAAAAAAAAATAAACCGGCGACGAAGACTGACCGCTTGACAATATCGTCAAAAGTCCTCTGAACTGCCGTCTCGTCACTAACGTCGCACCCATACCCCTCCGCCAGGATCTCGCCAGGCTTCGCCTCTCCGTGCTGCTCGAACCAGTCGGTGAGGTCCTTGGCGGCGGTGCGCGCATCGTCCGCGTTGAGGTCCACGACGGCGACGGCATTGCTGCCGGACTCGACGAACGTCCGTGCGATCAGGTTACCCAGGCCGCGGGCGGCGCCGGTGACGACGCAGACTTTACCTTCCTGCAAGGGACGAGGGACGGATGGGTCAGACCAAGTACTCCAAAGCCGCCGGCCACGACGCATCTCGACGGCTCACCATGGACAGGCTTGCGAGGGTGCGCTGGGTGTGGCGACCGACGCCAGCGCCGATGGTCCGGTGTCCAATGTCATTGGGGTCGCGCTCGTGATCCTGAAAAGCATGAGAAGAAGAGGGTCATTAAGAGGTAGCCGTCGCCAGCGGTGTTGTCAAGAAGAAGGCCAGCTGTCCTTCGACGGGGTTTGAAAAAGCGAGCTTGAGAGGCTCGTAAGAACGGAGGCAGTGGCTCACCTCTGGGTAGGGGATGACGTGCTCGTCGATGCTGGCGTGGCTGGGCTTCTCGACGTCCTCGGACGGAGGCGTGGTAGAGATGGCGCGGAGCTGGCCGAAGGAAGAGGCGGCAGTGATGGGCGAGGAGAAGGATGGCCGGGGGGCGACGTTGAGACGGCGAGAGGCGGCACCGACGGAGCGGCGGGCGATGGTGGACGAGGCCGAGGCGAGGCGAGTGGCGGAGGCGGAGAACATTGTGGGGGAGCGCGGGGGAGTGAGAGACGCTCGGTGGGATAGGGGCCCTTGTTTGGGAGACGGGGACGGGAAGAGGGGATGAAGGAAAGAGGGAGGGAAGGAGGGGGATGAGACGGTGGAAGGGAGTTAAAGAGGAAGGCCGGCGAAGGAAGGAAATGCATGCGCTCTTCGAATGTGTCTGGCGGCTGTCTGACGCCTCGCCCGACGAGCCCGGGGCAGCACCGAATGCCGAGGCGAGGGCGAGGGCGAGGGCGAGGGCGAGTCAGCCCCGGCGTTCTGGAGAGGTGAGGATCTTTCGATCGAACGACCGCTGGAAGGGAGAAAGAGGCCGAGTCGAGGTTAAGTCGACTTTGACTTGACTTGGCTTGGCTTAATGGAATGGACTGGACTGGACTGGACTGACCGGACTGACTGGAGTCGGCTCGACTCAAACAACGCGACGTCGGCCTCGCCCTTGTTGGTTGGTCGCCGCCATCCCTCCCGCGCGAGCCGGCCACACGGCGTGCCACTTCACTTAACCCTCCTTCCACTTCCGGTCTCCGAGACCATCCCTCGATCTAGTCAACTCAACTCGCTCCGCCCCGCGCCGACGCCTGCTCACCTCGCCCCCGCGCTCCACCACGACGACGGCGTGGGCGGGGAACATCCGGATAATCGAGTCCCCGTCGTCTTGCCTACTCTACTAGCTTGCCTTGCCTTGCCCACCCGTCCTCGCTATGTACAAACAAACCCACCCCACTGCGCGCCGTCGCCTAGCGCCCTTACGTGCCTCGGACCCTTCCACACCTTCCTCGACCCTCCCCGGTCCGCCGCTTTGCTGCCGCCGACGCCTCTAAAGTATGTAGGTAGGTGTGTATGTACACGTACGTCCGTACGTGCTCGCGACCTCGCAGTCCATCCCTCTGCACAACATACTCCGACCCGTCGCTCATCGACGCCGCCGCCGACGACGACTAACTCCACCATCTCGTCCGTCCGGCCCCCTCACGCCGGATTCATTTCCATCCGCCTAGCTCGCCTCCGCGTTTTCCCTCACGTCTGTCTAGCTGGCTCTGCTAAGTTTAACAAAGGTATGCGCGTACACTTGGGGGAAAGCGCGGGCTCGGGACGAGACGGTCGAGACGCGGTAGCTTCCCAGCGTTGCTGGCGCTGTATGTTACCTGTATCCTGTGCTTGACTGTGAGCGAGGCCAGCTTCGGGTCGCTTGCGCTGGCGTCCAAGGCAAGAAAGGAAAAGGGAAAACGAGAGGGAGGGGAGATCCAAAGAAAAGAGAGGCGTCTCTCCTTCGCCCGCATGCCGCCCGATTTCCTCGTCACGGCCCGCAATGGAATGAGCATCATGGCCTGCCCAGACCGAGACGGCGACCATCTTCCATTTGTCCTCCTTGTGGGAATCATTAAGTGGTCCCTTGGGCGAGTATCTGCCGGCCACGGCGTCGTGCCAAGTCGTTGTGTTGTCAAAAAAGGACATGATGAAGGCGGTGCGTGCGTCCGGAGCGGAGTTCCTTGGCCCCTGTCGAACCAGCCCATGTCTCCCAGTTGGACGTCGGCAGAAAAGCCATTTCATCCACGCAGGCACGGCTTAAAACAATGTGAATGAGGGTCCACCATTTGCTTCTGTCCTGGCATTGGGCCCTGGTTGCTTGGCGGACTTGTGCGGGGCAGGGGAAGCGTGCCGGCCCCCACTAACGCTTTTGTGTTCATTGTGTTCATGGCTTCCATATATGCAGGCCCGAGGTCACCCGAGGTCAAAAAGACAACAGGCCCAACTCGAGTTAGGGTCGCCGTCGCAAACATATCGCCGATGGACAATTCATTGGCTTGGCATATGTATAATCCTGTAGCGGGAATCACCGCCCACAGCTTGCGGGAGGTCGGGGTCCGAAGGCTTGGGGACCTCCTAGTTTGGACCACTCTCGAAAGTGGGGCACGCCCATAGCAGGTACGGTTTTCAATGCTGCCTGGTGGAAGGATATGGGATCCAAAGAGGAACCGACACCCACCCACGCACCTGCATATAAATGCGTCGCGACGCCGCCTCGACTAGCCGTCCGCGATGATCTACCCAATTCGCGACCAGGGGTTGACTCGGGCAGCCTCTGGGCAATGCAGCATGTCCCAAGCGAGCCACTGACGAGCGCCATGCTTCCTCCGGCAAACGCATTGCTCGACACACACAACATGACCAGCATCAGAGCCAAAACCACATATCCTGTATGATGTTTCGCCCGTTCGGCCGTCCTTGCTGCGCTCGTCCAGGCGGCGCTGGCGCTCCAAGTAGGGTTACCCCGCACGCGCAGTGCGCGTGCTGACGGCCGTCTCGCGCACGCCGGCTGCGCCCCTAAGCCAAGCAAGCCGGCCCGCCGTACGTCGGGCGGCGCAGGTGCCTCAACCAGCCAGCCAGCCACATCAACCGGCCGTCGTCGCCCCAGCCAGGCAAGGCGGCTTCTCGATCAGACCAATCCCATCATCACATCACTCCCATCCCATCATCCTCTTGCACTCCAACTACACCACTCGCTCTCTCATCCATTCGCACGCACGTCTCCATCTCTTTCTCCCCAACTCCAGCATCCGCTGCCGCCACCGCTCCTTCTCCCTTCCGGCGGCCCCTCCTCACCCGCAAGGTCCTCAGCGACGCCCGCGCGCCCTTCTGCCCGTCTCTCCCTCCGTCTCCCGCCCCTCGGTCGCTTGACCCCCACCCCGTTCCGACTTTTGACTTGAGCGACTCGGGTTTCGTTTGAAGATGTCGTCCTCGCAGATCTCTGACCTTTGCCCGGTCTACTCCCCCTTCTTTGGGGCTATGGTGCGTGTCTTCGTGAGGATGAGCAACCGGCGGGATGGGCCGATGGGGTGGACGAGGGATGACGTCGTTTCTGGTCCGCACTGGAGTGGAGCGGGAACAGGGCGGAGCGCGGGCGGGCGTGGACGTTGTATCTAAGGGAAGAGAGAAGCGTTCCCGCCCTGCTCTGGGCGTGGCGAATGGTAGACTGACACCCGTCTCCGCACCGCTGCCCTCATGCGCTCCTGGCCCCCTTCCATTCTTCCTTCCGCCTTTCCTCGCCACTCGTCTAGGGCTGCACCGCCGCCATCGTCTTCACCTGTGCGTACCAGTCGTTCGCGTCTGTTTGTCCGTCTCGGTTCTGAAGCGCAGCCGTCGCTGAGGCCGGCCGTGTTGGTGTCTTCTGTTTCAATCGCACTCCCTTCCTCTTCGCCTCGTTTTCTCCACCCATGCCGTGCGCTCTCACGTGGATATATAGGTCTCGGTGCTAGGTGAGCCGTTCACCCGTGTCGGCGCTCTCCGCCGTTCGACAATAACCGTTCAAACCTCACATCCGTCTCTCGTGCCCGTGGCTGACCTGACTCGCTTCCCCTCCGCTCCACCATTCCCGCAGCTATGGCACGTCCAAGTCCGGCGTCGGTATCTCGGCCATGGGTGTCCTCCGCCCTGACCTGCTCATCAAGTCCATCATCCCGGTCGTCATGGCTGGTATCATTGCCGTGAGTGCATCTCTTGCACGGACTGGGTGATTTGCGAAGGCGGGACTGCACGCCGTCGGGTCCGAGCTTGTCTGGGGATTTGGGCTGATATGCGCGTGGATTGGCCCTCGTCTCTCCCCCATGTTTTTCAAACGGACAGATTTACGGTCTCGTCGTCAGCGTGTTGATCAGCGGTGACTGTGAGTTTCGCCCCGCCCGCTGTCCTCATCGCTGTGATGGATGGCCAAGAAGTCTCAGTCAGCGAACATCTGAACTAACCCTTCCTTCTCCCCTTTTCGCCGCCCACAGTGCAGTCGCCTATGTCGCTCTACACGGGCTTCATCCAGCTTGGCGCTGGTCTCTCCGTCGGTCTTGCCGGTCTCGCTGCCGGCTTCGCCATCGGTATCGTCGGCGATGCGGGCGTTAGGGGCACGGCGCAGCAGCCGAGATTGTTCATCGGAATGGTGAGTGGACGGAGTAGGATGGGCGGGCGCGTCGCATCGGTAAACGATGTGTTGCGTTGAGCGGACGCTGACGCGCTCCCTCTTTCCGGTATGCGTAGGTCCTTATTCTCATTTTCGCCGAAGTCTTGGGTCGTGAGTCAATTTTTCTTTCTTGCCCATCCCGCTCGATGCCACTGATTGGGTATATCTTCTGACCGTCCGCGCTGGCGTCTTCCCACCCACCCGTTCTAGTGTACGGTCTCATCGTCGCCCTCATTCTCAACACCCGCGCCTCTGCGCACCCCGGGGTGAGTTTGACTCCATCTTTTCTCAGTCAGCGTTGAGCGCGCGACACTGACCGCATCGTGCCGTCGTTCTCCTTGGATGTGGTCAGTGCTAAGCGGTCGGAGTGCGAGAGCGCTCGCGCTTCGGGGACGGTTGTTCCCGTGCAAGGTAGACGGGCGTTGGGCGGACGGAGAAGAGGCCGGCTCTCATCATCTCGACTCGCGTTCGTCTATGCCCGCATGCCTCCCTTCCCTGTCCCGGCCCGTCGTCCCTTTCTTTGGCCTCGGTTGAGCGGGGGGGCGAAGAGTAGGGGGACAAAGCGTCTATGGTCGTCGATCGTCCTACGTCGATGAATCACGCACGCATATCTATCCATCCATCCACTGTTTTTCGTGTCCGCCCCATTCGTTCCATCATTCATACATCCGCGCGTCTGTTCGTCCAAGTCGAAGATTTCTCTCCGTCGTCGTCGTCGTCGTCGGCGTCTCGTCACCGGCTGGCTGCCTTGAATGATATGATACTATACGTTCTCTACTCACCTTTGTCGTTCGTTCGTCCTAAGGAGACGAGACCGAACAAACTCGTCTCGTCTCCTCTCGTCGTCTCGCTTGAACGATGAGCCGGCGTTTAAGATGGGAGGATGCGCTTTCGGCGTTGTCTGTCACGCACGTTCGGCGCAGTCACTGGGGACGGCCGTGCGTGATGTGATGGATTGCCGTTGGTCTGTCTGTCTGTCTGTCTGTCGTCATGGGAGGGAGGGGGAGCAGGACGAGCCAGGCTCACTCAGAACGGAGGAACCTCGTGAGAATGGCAAAGGCCTGTCCTGTCGACAGATAATGCGCGCCGCTCCGCTCGGCCTGGCCATGCCTAGCGAGCCGAGCCGAGGGCGGAAGGGGAAGTGGAAGGGATCCTATACTACACATAGGCAAACAGGTTGGCCCGCGCCGCCGTCGTCGTCGAAGGCGAGCAAGCAAGCAAGCGTCTCACTTTTCTTCCGCACGGGCGGAGGATTTGTGCGGTCTCTTCTCTGGCTGGCCGGGTGGACGGGTCGTCGTCGTCCGTTCGTCCGCCGTCCGTCGTCACTCACTCGCTCTCTCTTCCATCGTCACTCAACCGCTTCATCCCCTCTCGTTCATTCATTCGCTCTCTCACCCGCTCGTTCTCTCTCTCTTGTCGCCCTCCCGTCCTCGTCCTCATCATCCCCTCGCGCCGACGCCCGTGCCGTGCCGCGTGGTCCGCAAAAGCCGGTCCCTCCCTCCGTCCGTCGTCCATCAAGCGAAGCGTGGTGAAATAGCAAGCAAACTTAACCGCCGCCGCCGTCTCTCTCTATTCATCCGACCACCACCCAGCCCAAGCCCAAGCCGACGCAACCCAACCACCACCACCGCCTTCTACTACTTCCAACCACGCCCAGTCTCCCTTCCCACCACTCTCCTCTCCTTCCAACCACCACCTTCCAACCACCACCGCGCCTTTTTCTTGTCCCCACATCCGACGCCGCCCTCTCCCCTTCGATCATCCCCATCGCTCGCCCATCTCGTCGCCCTCCACCTCCCGCAAACACCGCCTTCCATTCTCCACCCGCCTCCACTCTCCATCTCCATTCCCCTCCTTCTCTCATCTCATCCCCCTCCTGCCCACCCTCCCCCCCGCCGCACTTACGTTCACAAACCCACGTCCACACTTGGCCGTCGCCTCTCGCTCCTCTACGTACGTCCTTCTGCTCCCCTCCGTCGCTCCCACCACGACCTCGTTTCGTTTGCTTGTTCGCCCGCCGTGTCGCGCCCATCCTGCCGCGCTCATTCCCTCTTCAATCCCCTCTCCCCCGTCGCTCTCCTCTTCCCCAACCTTGGTGCCTGCCCGCCCTCGCACCTCCACAACCCCGCCGGCTCAGACCCAGCGGTCGTTTTCGCCGCCCAAAACCAACGCCGGCTCCTTCCTCGCAACCGCCGTTCCTGGGCAAACGTCGGCGCATATACCTATCATCTCCCTCTTCATTTCGACTCGCGGCCGATCCTAACCCCCCCTCTTCCGCGCCGAATAATTTGTGAGGATGTCTTGGAAATTGGGTCAGAGTGAGTCGACTTGTCTTGTCTTTCTTTCCTCTGCTCCCGTGTATGCGGACGGGCGCTGACGGCCAATTCACTCGGCGCTTTCCTGAAAACCTGCCCTTTTTCCTCTCGGCGCTCTCCTAAAAACTTACCCTTTTTCCTCTTCTTGACCGCCTCGCCAGAGCTCAAGGGGGCCAACCCGCTCTCTTCCCGCGCCTCCAACGCCTCCCTCAATGCGGCAACCGCCGACGACCGTTCCAAGACGCCCACGCCCGCGACGCCAACCCCAGGCGGCGCCGCCACGCCGACCAAGAGCAGCGTCCTCGCCTCCTCCACTGGTGCTCCCATCGCCCGCTCCGGCCTCCTCACCGTCCGCATCATCGATGCTCGCGGCCTCGCCCTCCCCCCCGGCGTCGCCACGCCCGCGGCCATCGCCAAGGCGCTTGCAGCAAATGCGGGCAATACCGGCCTCACCGGTAGCTTGGCGAAGAGCGCCGGAAGCTCGGGCTCCCCCACTTCCGCCAACGGCAGCCCCGGCTCCGCGGCGGGCCAGAGCGCGAGCGGGGCGAGAGGCGGTAACAGGGGCAGCTTGCAGAGGAGACAGTGTTGGTGGCTCCCGTACCTCGTGCTCGAGTTCGACAAGAACGAGGTGCTCATCGACGCCATGGGCGGCGACTTGGCGGTGCCCGTGTGGATGTACAAGGCGCACTTGTGAGTCGATTACTGTCCGTTCGAATCCTTTTTTTGGCCCTCTTTGTCCGCGCCGTCTTTTCTTATTCGCCTTGCCTTTTCTTCCCCGCAGCGACGTCTCGCGTACCTCCGAGCTCTCCCTGCAATGCTACCTCCGCACCGGCTCCGCACCAGAGTCCAACCCGGGCGCGCTCAACGGCGGTGGCGGCGGTCAAAGGGACAGCCAGGGCGACGACGTGATGGGTGTCAGCGACATTTATCTCGGCGGCATCAAGTTTGTCCCCGATTTCGATCCCCAGGTGAGCGCCTCGTCGAGCCCCGGTTTCGTCTGCTAACCCTTACGTTCCGGCGCTGACGTTATCACTTTCTTCGTCCTTGCCGCCGTCTTCCACCAGCGAACATTCGATGACTGGGTCCCACTGAGCGGTTCCAGCGGCGAGATCCACATCCAAGTGTCCTACAAGAGCCACATGAACGAGTCGCTCACGATGGACGCCTTCGACCTGCTCAAGGTCATCGGCAAGGGCAGTTTCGGCAAGGCGAGTTGAGAGGGTCGTCTCCCGGCTTTCGGAGGGATAGGTCGCTGACGTGTACATGTGCCGATGCTTTGATGTGGCCCCGTAGGTCATGCAAGTCCGCAAACGTGACACGTCCCGAATCTACGCCCTCAAGACGATTCGCAAGGCACACATCGTCTCTCGCTCCGAAGTCACCCACACCTTGGCCGAGCGGCTCGTATTGGCCAAGGTCAACAATCCATTCATCGTGCCCCTCAAGTTCTCCTTCCAGTCCACCGAGAAGCTCTACCTCGTCCTCGCCTTTGTCAACGGAGGAGAGCTCTTCCATCACCTCCAGCGCGAGGGACGCTTTAACGAGGAGCGCGCCAGGTTCTATGCCGCCGAGCTGCTAACCGCTCTCGAGCATTTGCATTACCTTAACGTCATCTATCGGTGAGTTTACTGCGGCTCGCTCCTTGTCCTTTTTTCGTCCTAACCGGCTTCGTTTGCCGTTTCGACTCGCTTCTCCCCGCGCAGTGACCTCAAGCCGGAAAACATCCTTCTCGACTACACCGGCCACATCGCCTTGTGTGACTTTGGCCTTTGCAAGCTCAACATGACGGAGACGGAGACCACGAACAGTGAGCATTCCGTTTGCCGCACCCTTTTTGAGACTCCCTCGCCACTTGACGCTTGTCGGGTGTCTGACTCGTTGCGCTTGCGCGTACACACACTCGCCTCTGTTTGAACAGCTTTCTGCGGCACCCCCGAATATCTTGCGCCGGAGCTACTTCAAGGGCAAGGGTACACCAAGGCGGTGGACTGGTGGACGCTCGGCGTGCTCCTCTATGAGATGCTCACCGGCCTTCCGCCGTTCTACTCCGAGGACGTCAACGAAATGTACCGCAAGATCCTCCAGGACCCGCTCCGCTTCGGCGACGAGGTCCAGCCGGACGCTCGCTCCATCCTCACCGGCCTCTTGGCTCGCGACCCTGCCCAGCGGTTGGGCAGCGGCCCAGGCGGTGCGAGGGACATCCGGAACCATCCCTTTTTCTCCAAGCACATCGACTGGGACAGGTTGATCCAGAAGAAGATCCAGCCGCCTTTCAAGCCTAGCGTGGTGAGCGTCGCTGTGTCACCCTCGTCCTTGACCAATCGTTATCCTTGGCACTCTAGCCTGACACTCACCGACAACGGTCTTTCTGCCTTCCCCTTCCGCCGCTGCTCGCTCACGCGCTCAGGCTTCGGCGATCGACACGTCCAACTTCGACCCAGAGTTCACGAACGAGACGCCGCTCGACTCGGTCGTCGACGAGTCTCACCTGCTCTCTGCGACCGTGCAGGAGCAGTTTGTCGGCTTCAGCTACAACGGCAGTGAGATGCAAGGGGACGGCAGCCTGCGGGATTGAGCGCCGGCGCCCTCGCAGGCACGGGCGTCGTCGGCTTTTAAACTTGTGCCTGGCGTCGATGGACGGACAGATCCGCCATTCGTCCTCGCACTTTCGACCGTCGACCCCTTTTTCTTTCCGTTCTCTTCCTCTCCCCGTTCCTCTTCTGCGATCTTCACAGACACAACACAGAGCCCGATTTCTTATCGTTACCGTTCCCTGCTCGCATTTATGCCGCTGGCTTTTCTTCATCCCTCCTTCGGGCACTCCATCCGATACGGCTCGGCTCGCCTCGTCCCGCGTCCCTTCGCCTCGTGCCGTTCCACCTTTGTTCACGTTCGATTCCCCCTCCTTCCTTCATTTTCATCACCTTGAATTGCTCGACGGGTCCGTCGGATCGGCTCTGGGACACGATCGCCGCATCTACCTAGTCCGGCCGTCCGTCCGTCGTCTTCGCTCCGCCCGATCCCTCGTTCTCGCTTTCCTTCCCATCCACCCACGTCAGCTCTTCAGCTAGTCGCCTCGGTTTCGCTTCACACACACCCAAACTCTCCCTCTCACTTTTCTTTTTTCCCCCATCGTCTATTCTCTAGCGCCTATCGCCTATCGCCTATCGCTTATCGCCCGTCCCGTTTAGTCTCGTCTCATCGCGTTCATATCCATTCACCCGCCCGTACGTCGTCACGTCGCGTCCCTCTCTCCCCGTCGTTCTCCTCTTCTTCCTTGTCTCTCATGTTTCCAGTTTCGTGTTTCCATCTTCAATCCATCCATCGTTCCCTTCCCTTCCTCCCGCTCTCCCTACCTTGACCTTCCCTCGACTTGGCTTGTCTTGGGAACGACAACGTTTCCCTTCTTTTCGTCCTGGCACGTACGTCGCCAGTGTCAGACAGAGATGTTCTGGCACATCCATCCATGGTCCTGACGTGACGCGGAAAAAAAATGGACGACGGCAAACCAACCAAAAAAAAAAACCATCCAACGCGAAAATCGTCGTGTTTCAATCCGGCCCATCCCAAGGGGAAGAATGGACATGGGGAAGACAGCAGAACGGAAGAGGGGGGGGGCACGCGCGAGCGTCGTCGGTTCGTTTCAACTTGAACAGGCTCTGCGCGTGTATATACATACATGTGGTACGCACGCGTGGACGTGTGTACCCGCCGGAGAGAGGAAGCGAGGTGTTGGTAAACGAACGAGAGAGAAACAGAAAGGGAAGGAGAAGAAGAGGGGGGGGGGGGGGGGAAGAAGAGCTTATTTGCTTGGAGCGGCCCCGGCCTCCACCGAAAAACACCGTGTTGACGACGTCCATGCCGTCCGTCAAGGCTGCATCGCCTTCCTCAAAGCGCTCCGCATCCTCTGCGCGATGCAGCCCAACATGTCCTCTCGCTCGCTCACCTCCGCTTCGCGCGCCGAGAGCGAGTCGACGAGCTCGCGATAACGTTGGTTGTGAGACCTGAGGGGCAGGACGGCGGGCGGTTCGTGCGGACGAGTTGGGAGATGGAGGCCTTTCCGTTAGATGCTGTCGTACGATCGAGACTTGCGCGCGCGCCAGCGGTAGCCCTGGCCATGGACATAGCCGGGAAAGGGAGAAAATGGACCGAGGGTCGACTCACCTCATGTGCTCCTTGACCTTGTCGACCACCGTCTGCAGCCTCTGCACCAATTCTGTCGATTCACAAGTCGGAAAAGAACGAAAGCGAGAAGGAGGAACAAGGAGCGTGAATGTCGCTCACGTTGTCCCTTTCGAGGAAAGGCGGTAGCGAGCTCCACCCGACCCACCCTCTCCGCCGGCTTCCCAATCTTCGAAAGAGCACGCCGTCCAGCGCGTCGTCGTCATCGTTGTCGCCGTATGAGATCCACTTTGAGGCGCGTACTCCCGATGAAGAGGCTGGAGCGAGGGAGAAGGAGAGTGCGAGCGCGTAGAAGCCTCATGCTGGTTCTCTTCCTCATCGCCGTGCCCATCACGGACTTGTGAAATGAAAGCGGAAAGGCGCTGGAGGGAAGGATGGTCGTCCGTGGCGTAGCCTTCGGTAGAGCGCTTAGAAGGGACGAGCGGCGAAGACATGGAGTGAGACGTCAAGTCACTTATCGGAAACTCTTCCGTAGCACATGAAGATACGAGTCATCATGCCTAAGGACCAGCAAGAGGGGACTGATCAGCATGTATGCGCCTCAATCCAGGACGGCCTTGACGAGTGATGTCTACCTACTCACCGATTCCATTTTCTGTCGCGCCCAAGACGGCGCCTCACCCCATACCGTGCCAAGCGTCGTGCTGAGCAAGCGCGAACTCACCTCAACGCGCTCGACTTCGCTCAACAGCAAAGAGTCCTCGTAAGGGCTGCCGCAAGGGAACTCCTCGACGGTGCCGCCGGAGGGTCCTTCAAACGGGCCGGAATGCAGAAGCTCTCCTTCCCGCGTCAGCTTCGGCGGGAAGACGCCGCCGAAGAAGCTCTCCAACACCAACTCGCTGCTGTCCTTTAGACGGCCCGGGACAGGCAAACTTTCTTTCCCTGCTGGCGTGGCCATCCGGCCGACCCGACTGCCGTCGTGATGGCCATTACCGAGGAGAGGCGGAGCATTACCGAATCTGTCATCCGAGGAGCCGAGGACGCCCTCATCCTCGTCCTGCTCGTCCTCCTCGACGCCGACATCGGCCACGCTGCACGCCGTCTCGAATGGGTGGTTGGAAGGGCTCTTGATCTCGGCGCCGCTCCCGCCTACGCCCTCTAGACCTCTCTTCGTCTCAACGGGGACAAAGACATTTTTCGTCTTTTCCATCGGGTTAGGGTTGCTCGGAATACCATCAGCCGTTTGGGACGCGTTCCACATGTGCCCTGGGAAATCGACGGCGGTTCTGGCCTTTTTCTTCTGGGGCTGCTGACCGACTTTGTCGTCCTCCATCGTGTTCGATGAACGAGACGCCGCCGAGCCGCTGCTTTCCTCCGTTGCCTTTCTCTTGCCCGAGCTCGAGCGTGCCGTTTCACCTTCGAGGGGCAAGATCTGGTTAAACGGCCTTCCGTCTTCCAGAGACGCACCTCTGTGCGAAACATCGCTGGGAAGCCTGCTGATATCGCTTCCGACGTGGAGGAGGGCGCACGTTATGAGCATAAAGTATCCTATCTTGGGAGGGGACGCTCGAGCGGCTTGGGAAAACGATGCGACTTACCTCTGCGTCGCGCCTCCCGAGTCTTGGAGACCCAGCAGCCCAGAGAGATCGTACTCGTCGCCGCCGGGCATGCGGTAAACGCTGGTGGTCACCATCGTCTGGCGCGCGACGACTGCAGCCGCCCGCTCATTCGACGACGCCTCACGGGGCCGGGAGAGGTCTTGCTGGTGCTGCTGTTGGGCTTGGGGAAAAAAGGGCCTTCGCGAGGAGCCGAAGGAGATGATGGGGCGAGTAGAAGACGACATGGGATCGTCGAGGAGCGCTTTCTACCCGAGGAGGGATGGAAGGAAAGTGAACAGGGTTGACTCTTTCGCGAAGGGAGCGGCAATGTGTACACGAGCGAAGCGCGCTACAATATGGGTCAGTGAAAGGGATGAAAGCAAGTACGGTCAGACTGGAGGAGCATTGCGAGAAGACGGAGATGGTCAGAGCGAGACGGTCCGACGGGCGACTTGACTTGCCCTTGGAAGTGGGAAGTCGCCGAGGGCAGTGAGAAGAGGCGGCAGGCCTCAGTCAGCTCGCTTCAATGGACGCCAGGCCTGAGATGGAGGAGCAGATAAGACGAGAAAGAACGAGGGGCGAAGACTGGGTGTGAAGAAGAAGCGACGTTGACCGACGATGAATCCGACGTCGTCGTTCAAAGCCAACATCCGTCGCCCATCTCCGGCTGCTCTTCACGCCGAACCGGGCCAACCGGCGTTTTGAGGAGCCCCGCGATCATTGACAAGGGCGCTCCCGCATCTTGTCCATCGACTCCACCTCCTTCTTCTCCACCCAGCCGACCTCCTTCGTCTCCTTCAACAGCCTGCACACTATAGCCCACGACCAGCCCAGCCCGCATGGCTCCCTCCTCCCCAAACCCGGAAACGCTCAAGCGGACCGAGGCGCGTCTCGCCGCCATCCAGTCCCACCTCGACTCGGCGCCCAGAGGCGTGAGGCTGAAGGGAAAGGTGGCCGTCGTGACGGGGGTGGGAAGCTTGACGGGGATAGGGTGAGCGAGCGGTGCGAGCTGGTCGTTGGCTGGGAGTTGGCGTTCCCCCCGAGAGGATGGTCAGGGAAGAAGGCACGGAGGGGTCGCCTGCCCCTCCTTGAAGAGACGTCGTTCCTCACCCCCTGTCTCCTACGCTTTGCCTCCCAGTCGAGCGACCGCACGTCTCTTTGCACACGAGGGTGAGGATCCTATCTCCTGTCTTGGCCGGTCAGCTGGGGTCGGCCGGCTTTAGCTGAGAAGAGGAGACGGCGACGTCCCGCTGCTTCTGTGTAACTCATGCTCACCCACGCATGAACCTCAACCTTCTCAACTCGTCGTCTCTTCTCCCGCAGGTGCAAGACACCTATATCTCCTTGACCTGATGCCGGACAATCTCCCCGATCTCGAGCGGTTCATCAAGTCCAAGTACCCCGACGTCAAGGTGACGACGCTAGACGTGGACGCGGCAGACGACAACGCGATCAGGGGCATTTGCGAACGAGCGATCAAGGAAGAAGGAAGGTTGGACGTCTTCTTTGCCAATGCCGGTGAGCTCTCGTTTTCTCGATGTACGAACTGAGAGGGATGTGTGCAATGTGCAATAGCTACCGAGCCGTATGTCATTCTCATCTTTCCTGTTCATTTCTCCGCTATGTCGCCCTCGTCTTGTAAAGGCGTCGCGACAGGCAACGTCCTTCGCAACATCGACCACGATGAGTTTGAGAATACCCTCCACGTCAACAGCCTCTCGTGCTTTTTGGCCGTGAAGTATGCCTCTGCCGCCATGCAGGTCACGAGCGAGGACAAGCCTGAATCTGGGGGTAGCATCGTGCTCACCGCTTCTGGTCAGTCCGCGTACCGTGATGTCGACCGTCAGAACCCTTTTTGACTGACATGCGAACGGACCGTTCTTCTGTCTGCCTCCTATCCCTTCCTCAGTCGCGGGCTTGCGGTCAGGAGCCGGTTCTGTTGATTACTCGGCGTCAAAAGCAGCGTGAGCCAGCGTACTCTACCTCCACGCCTTTCCTCCCCTCTGCCTCTCTGTCACATCGCTCAAGGAAACCCTCCCTTGCGACCACTTCTGTCCGCCCTTCTTCTTCTTCGTACGTCAGCGTCATTTCTCTCGCTCAGACGAGTGCGTGCCAACTGGCCCGCACCAACGTGCGCGTGAACGCCGTGGTGAGCGCGTCTATCCATGGTCCTATCACCCGTCTTCCGTCTTTTCCCCCGTCTCCGTCTCCTCTCGTGTCGCGGACGGCCTTCGAACCGAAGAGCCCCATCTCACTGCTCTTGTCCTTCATCCTCTCTCACGCCCGTCCTCCACAGTGCCCCGGCCTCATCGAAACGGGCATGACCAAGCTCACCTTTGACGCCGCCCGCTCCAGGGGAACGCTCGCCAAGGTGGGCCAGCTCAACGCTCTGGGACGGTTCGGCATCAGTGAGGAGATCGCCAACGCCGTCCTCTTCCTTGCTTCGGGTGAGTATGGGGCTGGAGCAAGCAGCGAGGGCCGACAGACAGACAGACGAGTGCGAACCGAGCGGAACCGGAGTGGGATGCGCGTCATGCCGTCGTTCTTCTATTCTGATCTTACCTGGTCTCCCCGCCTCGTCCCGTCCCGTCCACGCTTCGCTGCCTTCAGACCAAGCTTCCTACGTCAACGGCGTAGCCCTTCCCGTCGATGGCGGCTTGACCGCTTCGATGCCCGTCGCGCCGGGCAAGTTCTTCTAAGAGCTCACCGAAAGCTTCTTTCGTCCGATCGCATCGCTCGCCCTTTCTCCCTCCTTCACAGCGCCAATTCAGATCAAGTCTCTTCCCCTTCTCCTCTCGGTGGATGTGCGATACCTGTCCTGAACGGAACGGTCAGACGAAGAAACGCTCGCGAGACGGCGAGGGAAGTGCGGTCGGTGTCTGGCTGGCTGCATGTTGAATTGAACGAAGGGCGTCATCGCTCGTGAGCGGACTGACTGGACTTGGATAAACAAGACAGAGCTGGCGGGCTACAGACGAGATGAGAGCGGGGAAGAAAATATCGAAGGGCGGACGGACGGACGGCCGGACGGCCGGACGGGCGGGAGAGGGAGGGAGGGAAGGAGGGAGGAAGAGTGTTGAAAGTTGGCGGAACGACGGGACGGGAGAGGAAGGGTCCGGTATAGGGAGACTACTAAGACAAAGGATGGAAACGGTAGAAGGGATGCGTGCGACGGATTGGATCATGGATCAGACGAAGGGCGAGTCCGTCCGATCATCCTGAGACGAGGCGAATGGCAAGGTAACTGTGACGATCGGGTGGGAAGAGAAAGCGGGGCAAAAGGGGTAAGAAGAGCGAGTGGTCGGTCGCTTCGTCAATCCTTTTCTCTTACTCGCCTCGTACACTACCCGCCACGCCACCACCCGGGCCAGCCGCGGGAAGCGCACTCACAGCGTGGAGCCCAAGAAGCGCACGCAAGACATGCCAGCGACAAAGATGAGGATGAAGAGCATGTACACCTTTGCCCTCGTCGCGCCGCTGTCCTTGTTGAACGTGTTCGTCGGCCCCCCATTGAGTATGAGCGCGGCGAGGACGCCCTAAGAGCGGTGCGCGCGAGGGAAAACCGGGGGGGAGATGGATCATCAGTTCACCGAAGCAAAGGTCTTCAAAGGGATGGACGTCGAGCCAACTGGTTTTCATCGCTCACGTTCGACAGGGCCCATGCGAGGACGACGTTGGTGCGGACCTGTGATGAACGGTGGTATGATCGATCAATGATTCGTTAGCCGTTCCCGATCCGAAAGGAAAAAAAAAAGAGTGAACAGCCACGGGCTCACATTCTTATAATAGTCCATTCTCATGTCCTCCTTCTCCTTCTGGTCCGGCTCGCCCTTGATGAGCATGGGCCGCGTGCGGAGGTTGAAGAGCGCTTCGTCGTAGGCGGTATCGATGTCAGATTGTGCTGTGGGAAGGCTGATCTCGACGGTGCCCTTGCCTGAAGAGACGACGGTGCCGAGGTCCGTCGACATGGTCGTGATGGCTTTCGTCCCCCACCTGAATAACGGAGGTCGGTAAGAGACGAAGAACGAGCGAGACTCGATGAGCAACCCGCCACAGGCGAGAACAGAAGGACAGAAAGCAAGACATCGGTCGACGCACGAAAAGTCGTGCAAGTTGCAAAAGGCATAGATGTTGAGGATGCAGATGTAGGTGGGAGAGAGGAGGATGTACTGCGCAAAGCTGGTGATCAGGTGGGCGGGATCCAAGGCTAGCAAACTGGCTAAGAGGTAGACTCCGTCTACGAAGGTGGCCGAGAAAATGAACGGAGAGCATGCGGGGTGATGTGATGTGAGCCATCCGTATTTATGTCGACGGATGGAATGCAGGATCGGTGAGAAAGAAAGAAAGAAAGAAACGGCGCACATGTAGCCAGGAGGGAGACGACCATCTGTACGTAGATCGAGTTGTGCATCTGCTCCACCGCCTTGAAGGTGCACATGATCGCGGCGATGATCATGTAACTTGAAGGAAGGCAATAGGTAACGTTTTCAGCGCAAGAAGACGAACGGATGGGCTGTGGAAAGCGAGGGACTCACACGGTCATCGACGCGAGGAGGATGATGGCGGTCATGTACTTCCACTTGGATCTGCGCGGATATCGACGCCAAGCGGAGGAGGGAAGAGAAGAGAGATGGGATCAGTCCACTATGAACCTTCGGTCCCCAACCCGAACGCCGCTCCACTCCACTCACCCTTGTGGCCGATTGCCCATGGCAAAGATGAAGCAAGCGATGACGACACCGAGGAAGACGTACTGCACGATGGTGTTCCACACCTCGATGCCTTTCAGGTTGAACATGGGGTCTTCGAGCGACCGCGTAAGAAGGGTCTTTATGGTCGCATGAAAAGACAAGGCGATTAGTCGTGGACAGAAGTGACAAGTCGAAGGAAAGCTCGTATGGCGGCCGGTTGGACTCACAAAGAAGATGTAAAAGTTGGCCTATGGAACGAGCGAACGCGTCGTCGAGTCGAAACCGGTGAAGGCGAGATTCAGTCTCCAGCCCTCAATCCACGCCATCCGAGGCAATGCGTCGGAAAAGGCGCGTAAACCGCCCAACCCCCAGCCGGGCCCACTCACCAATCCAAACCAGGAAAAGGCGAGGTTGATGGCGTTGTAGACCGTCTCAACGAGCAGCATCGTCTTGCGCCACACCGAGTGGCCGGAGCGGAGAATCTGACCGGCGTGTGCGAGCGAGTAGACGGCGGCGAAGAAGGAGCCGTTGAGCCATCGACGGCGTTGGGAGATGAACTCGGCCACCGTGTCGGGGACGTCTGTTATTCCTCGGGCGGACTTTGCGGGGCACGGAATAGAGCGTCGGAGAGGAATGAGTTGACGACACGTCTCAGTGCCATCGTCCGTCAGGAAAACACCGCCGCTCGGGACGCAGACTCACCTTGACGTACTTGAGCACCCAATTGTCGTTCCTCTTGGCGGCGAGCTCAAAGCAGAGGATGCGATCCTCGGCGAGGTACATGTTGCTGGTGAACACGTCGGCCTCGGAGCCGAGGAGGCTCTCGCCCTTGAAGTACGAGGCTAGGGGACCATGGCCGAGGTGGTCGTTTTGAAGAGCGATGTAGCTGTCGGCCGAGAAGGCAGAAAAATAAATAAATAAATAAATAAATAAATAAATAAATAAATAAAATAGAAAATTGGGCGCCGTGAGTAGTGTGCAGCCAGGGGGGCCGGACCGCGCCGCCATCGGTCCTCGCCTGCCACTCACCGGTACGCGGAAAAAGCGCCAGGCAAGACCGAGATGTAACCGAAAACGCTCTCCGTGGGTTTATCAAGGATATTGCTAATCTTGTACTCAAAGTTCTGTGCCGCGACGAGCGGGTTGAGCAGCAAGGGTCCAATGCCCCACTTTCCCTTCACTTCTGCGCAGATCTCGCCGCAGGCACCTGCGACGTTGGAGTTGAGGTCAAAGGCTTTCCAGAGGTAGTAGATGCTCTTGTTGGCCGGCTTTGTGCCGACGTCTAGGAGTATGTAGATGTTGGGCTGGAGGAGGGGGCCGAAAGCGTTGAAGCACCAGCGATGCGAATTGATCTTCTTGGCGTTGTTCTCCTTGAGGCAGAAGAGAATCTGGATGGGCACGAGCCCTCGCTCGGCGCCCTTGAACTGCAGGTTCTCGTCGATGGAGAGCTGGGTGGTGTACTCGAAGATGTGCGCTTCCACTTTTTTGCCGTTCACCATGTTCTTCGCCACCCCATCCTGGTAGACGCCCAAGGCGGCGAGACAGTCGAGCACGCGCGGGTGGATGTGCCTGCGACCGTCGGCGACGATGGCGACCACCACCTTCTTCCACCCCTCCGGCCCCCATGTCCTGCTCTTGTTGCGCGTGCAGAGGTGGGCGATGTTCTTGAAGACGCCGTGAAGGGTGCGCGTGAAGAGCTTCTCATCCTCATTGTACATCGTGATGCAGATGAACAGCTCGGTGTGGCGGTTCAAGAGCTGTGGCCGAAGGGAAAAGTTGTCTCCAGCGAACGAGTCTGGATCGCAGGTGGCAGCGGTGTAGCGCATGCACACGAACTCCTCCTCGGAGCGTCGGCTGAGGAAGCCGGCGAGCTTGGTGGGCACGGGACAGTCGAGAACGAGGTTGCCGTGCGTGAGCTGTACC
Organism: Peribolospora kevripleyi; assembly: GCA_029717575.1. Taxonomy (NCBI): domain Eukaryota; kingdom Fungi; phylum Basidiomycota; class Peribolosporomycetes; order Peribolosporales; family Peribolosporaceae; genus Peribolospora; species Peribolospora kevripleyi. Next base: position 98,248 of record JAMDHV010000011.1, read on the forward strand.
TTCTTCTTTGACTTGTGTCGCCGGATCTGGGCCCCGGGCAGAGGCGCGGGCCCGAAATGTTGCGTATTTCCGTGGGCGAGGGTGGTACTGGGATCAGAGGTATGAGAGCTGACGGGCGAGCCTGAGCGTCCGCGTTCACCGTACGGGTCCGGGTCTGCGTACGGGTCGTCGCCTACCGTCGGCGACATGGGCGGCGGGGATGTGGAGTGCTGCTCGGAGGAAACGTAGGGCCACTCATACGACGACGGGACGGCCTGAAGGGCGCTCTTCTCATCGTAAAGATTCTCGTGCGCCGGCGGAGGGAAACCGTGGCCGGCGGTCAAAGCGCGCTCCTCGTCGTCAACATGCAGCCCATGTTCCCCGTCGTAGCTGCCATCCTCGCTGCCCTCCTCCGGTTCGAACACGCCCTGTCCCTGTCCCTGTCCCTGTCCTACTCCTACTCCTACTCCAGCATAGGCGTTCGCACCGTATCCGTATCCAAAACCCGACGGTGCCGGGTAGTCGTAGCCGCCGGGACCAGCGTCTCCCGGAGGAGGCGTGCTGCCGACGTCCACGGAGCTGGAGGCGGGGCCGCCACCGAATCGGGCATGAATCTGAGCTGCGAGCGCGGCGGAGGCCTGGTCGTCGATGGCGAGGGAGCGGCGGAGGGGAGCCGAAGTAGAGGGCTGTGGTGCGGCAGAAGCGTAGTCGGCGTAAGAAGAAGGGTAAAGGTTGTCCATGTCGCCCGCCGGCGGCTGCGACTGCTGTTGGGGAGCGTAGGGGCTTTGGAGCGGGAGCGGGCGGCGGGGCGAGGGAGCGGGGTGGTTGGCGTCGTCGAAAGGGTCGACGGGGGAGATTGGAGGTGGAGAAGCAGAGGCGGAGGGAAGGGAAGAGAAGGGAGGGAGGAACGTGGGCGCTGGCTTTCGGTGCATGCTGGAGGATGGTGGTCGAGATGGAGGTATGTAGATATCGCGGCGGTCGAGGACGTCGTGGAGGAGTCGTCAGTCAAAGGTCAGTCGTTGCTGTGCCATCCATGGGACCGAGTCGAGTGGTCTCGTCTCGTCTCGTCTTGTCTCGTTACGGTGTGACAGCTGGTGGAGCGGACGAGAGTTGAGAAGATGTCGACGACGACGACGACGACGACGACCTTGCTTAGGAGAAAGGAACGAGCGGCTGCAACATTACACTCGCAACACACACCGACATGCAACACCCACCCGCCGCCCACACCCACGCCCACGCCCACCCTCTCCCCTCCGCCTCACACTTCCCTCCCCCTCGGCTTTCACATATCCTTCCCCCTCCCATCCACCTCACATATCTCACCGCCGCCTCCGCCTAGACGCTCTCCTAACCGCCCACGCACGGCCCACCGCACCCAAGGTAAATAGGGGCCCCCATCGCCGCAGCACATGCGCGTCTTTCCGCGTGCCTGTCACGTGCTGCCGCTACATCCCTCGACGCGGCCAACGGGCGAGATGGATAAAAAATGAATGAATAATGAATGAATGGCAGTGGCATCCGGGAAAGTGTACGGAACAGGAGGACGATGGAAGAGTAGTAAGGAAGGATTGGAGAAAGGAAGGAAGAATGGTTGGGTACAAAATCAAGGCAGCGTCGAGTGGATACAGCGCGCGGCAGAGGACAAGGTGCGCGGATGGAGCGGGCGTGGAGAAGGACGAGGACGAGGACGAAGACGAAGGGGATGGGACAAGAAAGAAAGAAAGCGATGAGGAAGAGAGCCGCCATCTCAGAAGCCCCAAGACGGAAGCAGCCTGGCCACCCTGTCCTTCGCGCTTGCCCAAGCCGGCTGATTCGCGTTCTTCTTCGCCAGGTACGCCTCAAACGCCGCCGTGGTGTCGTAGCCGAAGAGGTACCGGAGCGCGTGCGTGTTCTTCCACAAAAGCATGTGCTGGTAGAGAGAAGGGTGAAGCGGGGTGAGAAAAGTAGAGACGGACGGACAGGGACGCAACATCGACTCACGTCCTCGCTCTCCGGCCTGCTAAACTGTCGGTCCCTCATCGTCATAAACTCCTCCTCGTCGCTCTCCAGCACGTGCACATTGCGCGAATTCAGCTCGTTCTGCCTCGACGTGCGCTCCATCCTCACGGCCTCATACGTCCTGAACGCCGTCGTCAGCATCGCCTGGCTCGCCATCAGCGACTTTTCCGGCGCCGTCGCCGCCGCTGCTGGGGACGAGGAGGAAGCGCCCCATTTCTTGGACGACGCCGAAGAGGGAGGCGAGGTGAGGCCGGCGGAAGAGAGGACCGAGTCGAGGGACATGAGCAGCGTGTCCAAGTCTTCCAAGCCCTGTGACAGAGCCTGGCCCTGCAAAAAAAGCGAAAAGGCAGAGAAAGCCCGCGATGGTTAGCACACGACTTCGAAGACGGCGAAAAACACGAAAACTCACCGAGAAGGGCAGCATGGGATGTGCGGCGTCTCCGACAAGCACGAGCCTCCCACAATGCCACGTCGGCAGAGGCTCGCGCAGCATGACGTCCGTCCGGATGCCGTGGTTCACGTTGGAGACCAAAATGTCAAGTCTGATTTGACGAGAAAGGTGGTAAGAAGGCGAGAGAAATGAGCGGCCGGTTCACGAAATGCTCTGCGGCCGGTTTTCCATCTCCTCCAAAGGACGCCAACTCACTTGGCATCGCCGCCCGTGAAGTAGTCCTGAACCTCGGCGAAATCATCCACGAGCTCCCATTCGGCGTCCGCTTGCAGCTGTTCGGCCGGCAAGCTGATCGACAGAGAGTAGAACTGCTGATCTGACATGGGGATGCTGTGGTGTTGACGTAGGAGCAAGAAGGAATCGAGAGGGTGAAGTGGAGGGCTTAGTCCGAGCTCAATGGAGCAGCGCTTGATCTGCCACTCCAACACACGTCATCATCCCCGAGGGCGACCGCGACAAATAAAGAAAGAAAAAGGAAAGCCGACTCACAGCATCGCGTGTCCCCCTGGACCGACCCACACCGTGGCCTTCCCAATGAGGCTCCCAAGGACTTCCGAATGATGGTTAAGGAGCTCGGCGGGGAGGTCGGCGTAATAAGTCCGATGGATGCCGACGCCGTTCGTCCCACAGTACTTGGGCGCCGGGGCGTTGGCGTTCCTTGCCTCCTCCTCCGCTGCCTTCTTGTCCTTCTTCTTGCCCTTCTTCAGCAGCCCAGTGTCCGCCCGGGCGGCCGCCAACTTGAGCCGCTGCTGCTGGAGCTCGTACGCCATGGAGTACTCCCACCCCTGCACGACCGCCTCCCTCCCGTCGCCCCACCACCCGTCCGCGCCAATGATCAGGTCCGTCCGTTTCACCCTCCCGCTCTCCAGACGCATCTCCCCACGGTGCGTGTTGATCTCCTCCACCTTGGCACCGTAAACAACTTCAACGCCATACGAGGGAAGGCGAAGAATGGAGTGCAGATAGGTGAGCAGACGAGAGCGAGAGACGGCGAGGTAAGGCGTCGGGTTCGGGTTTTCCGGCGGAGAGTGGTCAGGCCGCTGGAAGGAAGGATTGATGGGCGAGAAGGAGGGCCCGACGTAGAGAGGATAATTCACGATGGCGAGCTGATCTCCAAGGTGATTGTAAAACTCCCAGTTGGCGAGCTGCACCGCGCCCGCGCCCACGTAGTGTGGCGCAGGCACCGGCATGGCGCGGTTGGATCGCGCCGACTCCCACGAAGCTCTTCCGGATAAGGCATGTGTGCCCGCGTCGCCACCTTCCGAACCCTCGTCGTCGTCGAAGCCGAGATCGGAAGCTGAGAAAATCTCTGCTTGCCGTCGGTCCTCGATCTCTACCGGTGGTGCCATGAAGGCGTCTAGAATCTCCCGCTTGGCTAGCACCCGGGCCCCGTTCGGTGGGATATGCATCGCCCCTCCAGCTTGTAGCTGTGACGACGGGGAAGGACGGAAACGAGAGCAAATGAGAGTTAAGTCCTTCCGGGTCGAAAGAGCAACAGCAGCTTTGGCGCCAGAAGTGCCTTGCAAACCACACCGTTCTCTTTGACCCGGTAAAAGCGACTCACCCTAGGTGCCCATTTCTCCTCCCTCTCCCACACCTCCACATCCCATCCCTCCCTCCTGAACATGATCGCGGCCGTCAAACCCACAGGTCCGGCCCCAAGGATGAGCACATTCGGTGGGCGTTCATTGGCACTCCGTGGCGGGGGATCGGGCATGGGCGAGCGCGGAGGAGGGGAGAACACTTTCTCTTCCGAAGGGGGAGCCAGTGCTTCTGGGTTCCTACGCTGCCGGTGCTGATGCTCGTGCGAAAAGTCCTGCCTCGTGTGGAAGGGGCTGCCCCCGCCTGAGTAAGGCGTCGGTGGGATTACGCCGGGCGTCTCCGGAACGGCAGCGAGCAAGGATGGCGTGAGAGGTATGGCGTCGTCGGACATGGGTGAGGACGGAATGGAGGCGGAGCGCTGGGAAGTGACTTCGGAGAGGGGCGTGGAAGGGCTCGAGTCGGTGGACTGCTGCGATACGAGGATGGGCACGACGGTGTCTGTTGGGAAGAGGTTCATCTTGTCCCGATCCAAGTAGCTGACCTTTCCCGACATTGTGACGGACGAGCCCGCTTCACTTGGCGTGCCGAGAAGGGTGGTACCTCGAAGGAAAGACGACTTGGACCTGCCGTGGGGAGTCGGCCGCCCGCTCTCCTCGTCGCTCTCCAGCTCTTCCTGCACCTCCTCCGAAGGCTGCTTCCGGTCGCCATCATCGGCCCGCATCGCAGACATAGTCCGGACGCTCACGCCGGACAAGGACTCGGCGTCCGAATCCGGCATAGGGCCTCTAGTTTGCGAGAAAGCGAAATCTCCGGGTGGCGAAGGGAGCGCCTTTGCCGACAGGGAGCGACCGTCGTCCATGCTGTTGGCAGACGGAGCCGGGCTGGGAGGGCGATCCAGGGAAGCACGATCCCACGTGGCCATCCCTTGATTTGATGCACCGTCAGGCGACAGAGGAGGAGGCGGCGTCTCGACAATGGTCGGCACGGGCGCGTGGTGGGCTGGATAGTCTTTCTGAACGGAAGGAGATATCGAGAGGCTGGTGAGGGCGGGGAGTACGGAGCTCTCAAACTCCGTCATAGCGGACGCGGGCGAGAATGAGGGCCGGGCGACGTCAGCTTGTCCACGTCCAGAAGGGGTCGTCTTGACTAGATGATGAAAGACGAGCGTTCGGACGGCGTAGAGTCGGACCTGCGACTGGACGATGGGGGGAAAAAAGAAACGAAATTGACCTCCGCGTACGACGACCAGCCGGTTCTCAAAGAGGTCGAGGCGGCGACTTGCGAAGTGGAGAAAGATTAGGGTAAAGAGAAAGCAAAAGCGAGAAAGCCGCTCAGCGACGTCTGCAGGGGATGGTGGTGTCTGAGAGGAAAGGTAACGACGGTAGGTGCAAGAGGAAGGAGAATGGAAGTGCGGCCGTGAGTCCGGTGAACGCGAGCACTGCACGGACACGGAAGTAGAGCACAAGGCGGATGTTTAATTGAGCCTGTATCGCCATCGGACGTGCTTGCTGTCCTTTGCGCAGCGACCGGGGACGGATGAGGCAACGGAAGAGGCAAAGTCGAGGACGAGAGACGGAGGGATGAGAAGGTCCCGTCCGAGGGCGGAGCGTCGGCGCATGTTTGGCGTCGGCGCGTTGGGTCGGGCGTAGGGTGGCCTCGCGCGAACGACTTCTTGCGTTTCACCCACCCCAGGAACGACTGCTGAGCTCTCAAGCCAAAGAACGAGAAGCTGGATCGTCCTCGTACCAAACGATGCTGCTAGCGGCCGGCAACTGGAGGTGGGCGATCCTGTCGAGCGGACAGAGATCCCGCTGGGACGACCGAACAACGCCAGCCGCAGCAAACGTCTTCTCGACGACGCACCTGGTCCGGCGCCGCTCGAACCAAGCCCGGCCCTATATAACGACGCTCCATACATGGTCACAACAGATATTAAATGTTGTATTTTCAGACCGTATCCTCAAACTGCGAGGGACATAATCGAGTTTCTATCCGGTGCGGAGTGCCAGCCAAGGTCGCAGTCACGCCTTCCGTCACCGTTGGAAGTAAAGAACACGTGGATGAGTCGAGTACACGTACATATAGATAGATAATCAAGTCAGGACATAGCTCACGTAATGACACCAAGGCGGAGTAGCGTGGCAAGAATACAGGGCACGGAAACGGGGGTTATGGAAAATTAAGGCGACTAAAAAAAAAGGGCGAGACAGTGAAGAAGGGGGGCTGTGCGCGAACTACGTGACGGAATACGTGCGGCAGCTACCGGCGTTTAGAGGGAGGCAACGGAGCGCCCGCCGGCAGAAACGAGAGCAGAGACCTTTTCACCGGTCTGCCGAGGCCGGACGACGGAAGTGAGACGTCTGGCAAGCTCGAGAAGCAGAAGCCAGTGCGGGCGGGGGTGGTGAACCTCGCGGGTCATTAGAGGTGAGCACAGCTTGTCTCCTGACGGACAAAGAACGAGAAGGGCTAAGCAACCTCGTCCACCCTTCCTACTGTAGTCATTTCTTCAACTTAAGGCGACCGAAGCCACAGCGCCGACGACAACTCACCTCAGCATCTCCATTTCCTCCTCTAACGCTTTGAGACGTCTCTCAACCTGCCCCTTCCACCGGATGCGGTTCTCGTCCTTGCCAGATCCAGGCAAAGGTTCGGACATCCCCGTGAAGCAAGGCTTTCCAAGCACCTCTTCAGCAACCTCGTGATCTTGGCCATCCCTACCATGCTCGTCAACGCCGGAGCTGTGATCGAGCTCGAATCCAACGAGTCTCTCGATCCTCCTCCTCATCTCCTCAGCGCCCTCCCTCACTCTGACGATCTCGTCCCTTGCCGCTCGGAGCGCGTCGGACAGTTGATCATCCGGCGACGAACGTTGGGTGGCGGAGTCCGGGACGGCTGACGGCGGCTTCCGCTGGCGTGACCGGGACGGAGTCGGCCCATCGTAAAGCACTCGTTCCGGCCGAACCCCATCGCCTTCATTCCTGCCTCTGCCTTTCTCGACCACAGGGTCGAACTCTTCCAGCCCCGTCGCCATCTTCCCATTTGGTTGATCCTGTTGTACCTGGTCTGTTCTCAACGATGTTTTGGCGTTTCGCGGGTAACACCGAGAACGGAGATGGGAGGCAGCTTCTCCGCGCTGAGGAGATAACGGTGCCGAGAGCGGGTGAGATGGTCGACGATTGCTAGATAGCGGGATGAGAGTCTGACTACACATGGTCGGAGCGTAGTTCGGATGATGACGGCAGTCGGGCCGATGGTCGTGGATGCAGTGATGGTAGTGGTGATGGTGGTGCTCGTGACGACAGTGGCTCCGCGAGCGTCCGCAACATGAATGCTCCTTCTGAGCTCCCGCTTCAGTTTCGCGCGTGGATCTACCTCTCCGTTGCGTTATGTCGCAGTTGGAGGCGGGCCCTTTGCTGAGGTGCATAGTCTTCCGCGCCGGCTCTGGCCTAGCAGCATGCTGAGATAATATCGCCGCCCCTCCCGCCAACCCCGACCGGCTCTTCGACTCTTGCAGCCACCCAGTCTTCCGCCTCGGGAGAGTCCCAACTACCTTGCCGTGCCCTCCCGACGAGCGCTGACCCAAAACATCGGTGCGCGGGAGCGGCAGACTGAGGTCCGGCTGGAGAGTACTAGTCAAAAACGGCCGCAGAGGAGACGGCGAACGCAGAGTGGAGCCAGACATAGAGTGCTCTGCGCGAGGGACGAAGGCAGCTGCAACGTCTTGGGAGGGCACAGATCTGCGCGAAGCTGCAGCGCGCTGCGTTGTGAGCTCTGGCAGACCCGCGCGCGTCTTGACTTGATCGCCCAATTTGGCAGCTCGATATTCCCTTGAGAGTTGGGCGACCTCGCGCTCGAGCTCCTCGACATCAATGCTAACCACTTTGCGCAGAGTAGCATCTTGGGGCCATTTCTCCGTCACTAGACGCTCGTCGCCGGCGTTCACCGAATGCTTGCGAGCCTTGTCGGCGATGGGAACAACGTCTCGCAAGTAATTTCGACGTTGCCTCAAAGCAGCAGTGATCTTTGCAACTTCTTGGGAAGGTGTCGGAGAAGGGGGCCGCAAGGCCGAACCAGCTCCGGAAAGAGGCGATGCGCCGAGCTGTGAGCGTGATGATTCCAAATGGTGACTGTTGACAGCAGGGAGTCGTTCTGTGGAAGAGTATTGTGGCGGCAATGCCGACTCTCGAAATGAGCATGACGAAAAGGATACGGGCTTGTCGTCCGAGTCCGCAAGGAGCGATCCGGGACCAGTCTGCGAACGGATCACTGGCGCTGTCGCGCCCTTGACATCGGTGGGCCGTGAAGGGCTTCGATGTACATCACCTGAAAGCTGAGCAATCCCTCCGTCCCCTCTGGCTGCCCTGGTCTCTCTTCCTCCCCGAGAGCCGTCAGAGTCAGAGTCGCACCCGTCGTCAAGCAGGGCGAGCAAAGCGTCCAGCTGGCGGTTCCTGCTCCCATCCTGCCTGTCTTCGCCGTCCACCTGTCTGCCACCCCGTGGGCAACCACGCGGCAACCAGTCCTCTCCCCTATGCAGAGCGCTCCGAATGGTCGATTGAGCCCATGGCGGTAAGCTGAGCTCGCCCGGGTCTGGCGACGAGAATCCGAGGTCGGAGCGATCGGTGAGATGGGGCGAGGAGGAAGGGACCGAGGAGGACGGCATCAGGAGTGAGACAGAGAGGGAAAGGAAAACGGGTCAAAAAGAAACAAGAGCACCGCATCAGCGGCCCGGGCAGGTCCGTTCGACGCGAAGAACGAGCATGGTGCATGTACAGGTGGTGGTGGTGAGCGAGTGCACGAGTGGACGCGAGACAGGACTTCACTTGGTATCCGGATCAGGAAGGTGTAATTGCCGCAGTACATTTACGCGACGCGATCCCAATCCTGTTTTCTTAAACTCCAGTTACAAGGATGGAAGGGCATTACAAAAGCGCGCGAAGTGGGCAAACGATCAAAAACGCTTCTCTCGCAGTCTTCGAGCGACAGCAGCACTCGCTTGGCAGCACAGCGGTTGCCAGCTCAGTGAGGATCCGGAGGCAAAGATGGTCCTCTTTTTCACATCTAACGGTGCGCTACCTTCAAACTGCTTCTCTTCCTTTTGTCATCCAAGGGAGAGCTCACCAATGTGGCTTGCGCCTTTCGAACCCAGCGGTGAACCCGCTGGCGACGATTTATATGGGTCGGGATAAATATGAGAGTGAGTGCGTGCTGCTCTTGAGCAAAAGGAAAAGCTGGCTCTCGAGAGCTCTCTCTTAATTTAATTATCTGTTGTCTTTTCCCGTTTACCTTCTTGATGACTGCAGATGAAGACTTGATCAAGTACGGCTTCGAGGAAGACGTATGGTTTCACGTCGACAAGGTGCGTTGCCGGCCAGGCCGCAACCGGGGTTAGTGACAGGATGGTTTACCTTCTCTGTTTTGTTGAACTTGGCCACCCGATAGCTCTCCTCCGCACACGTGTATCTGCGCATGCCGTCAGGTATGACGTGGGACAATATCCCGGAAGCGCTCTTGACGGACCTGGCGCAACTCGTCAAAGCTAACTCGATAGAGGGTGAGTATGGCGCCACAGAGTGAGGAAGGCGGTTGGCGGCTGTGGGGACAGAACGGAAGGGGAAGAAGATCTGACCGCCAGCCTGTTCTTGGCGCTCTTCTGACATTCATGGACGTCGCCCAATGCAGGGAACAAGAAAAACAACTTGACGATCATCTACACTCCGTGGTCCAACCTAAAGGTCAGCCTCAACATCACTTCCCCCACTTTTTGTTTGGTTTATCAGCGAGGCCCCGGGCTGGATGCTCATTCTTAGGCGTTTCGTTTGTTTGCTTCCTCTCATGTAGAAAGACGGCTCGATGGCGGTTGGTCAGGTTACTTTCCACTCGGACAAGAAGGTGAGCCTCCCTCTCTCTGAAGTTGTGTAACAGTAGAATATTGCTCTCCAATATCGTCCCCGCCTGACCTTTCCTCCATGCTCGTTTTTGCGCGTCACGTCATCTAGGTGAAACGAGTTTACATCGCCTCCCGAGAGAACGCGATCGTGAACCGCCTCAACAAGACGAAAGTGGAGAAAGAGGTCGACCACGAGACGATCAGGTTGGAGAGAGAAAAAGAGAGGAATAAGGAGAAGCAAGCGAAGGCAAACGAGCAGGTGGGTGCTTGACGCAGTCCAGTTCGGATGGCTGTTGGACGTGGACCTCGTCCGGCTGGTTCAGGTCGTGGGAAGGTTCGATGAGTCCCATCAGAAGCTAGAGGGAGACGACATGCCAACTTTCCCTTTTTCCTTGGTTGGCTTCTTGGTTGCTCGCTCAGAAAAAGGCCGAGCTCGAGTTGGCCAGACAACGCGCGGCCGAGAAGGAGGCGCGGTCCTACGACAACTGTAAGTTCATCTTCCGTTTCGGTGGGGGGCTGAAGTCTAACGTCACCGTCTTATCTCTTGTCATTTCATACTCTGCCTTCTCGACTTGCGCCTTACCCGTCTTCCCGCTCACGACAGTGTTCACGGAAGAAACCATGGCGAAGAGCAAGAACCGACCGAGTGCGGAGGACGAGGAGGACGAAGGTGCGGAGAGCGATGTGTCGTTCATGTGAAGAGACTTCACGGGACGCAGTTTGAGTGTACGCAATGCCATTCGCGCTGGAACGTCTACTCGCATTTGAGGTGGGGATTCATCGCCTTAAGGAGAGTACGCTTCTGACGTTCGGCGGCGATGGCCAGCATACATATGAGGGCGGATGTGAGCGGAGCGTTTAAGCGATGTGCCAGGTCATCCTGAACTCGCCAGGGAATGGGCGAGGCGGAATAGGTGCACTCTTCTTACCGCAGCAAAGAATGTCCCTGTCCTTCATATCCCCCGACAGCCATCCTCGACGCTGCAACGCTCGCTTGTAACATTCCAGACCGCGCAGGCAGCAACTTCTCCCTACGTAGCGCCGGCTTTGACGGCGATGGGACGGGGTCACAGATCGAAGAATAGGAGGCGAGTCGTCCAGGCGTTCACCAGAGCGTGGGCGGCGAGAATGGTGGCCCTCGGGGCGCGCGGGCGAAACGAGACGGGGAATTGAACGGGTTGGAGTGCGGTGGCTTGCGGGACGCGGAGACCGGAGACGCCCTCGCCATTGCCGTTCATCATGGCGCCGGGAAAGGTTGCGGCAGAACAGGAGTAGAGGCGACAGCGCGCAGACGGATCCGGCCGTCGTCCCGGTGGTCGCTGTCGTCGTTCTACTCGTCTTCGCTGTCAGAGGTGACTATGATGGTGCGCCGCGAGTGGCCGCCCTTTCTGCCACCGTGGCCCAGGTTGGCTTGCGCGGCGCGGGTGAACGAGCTGAGCACCTCGGCTTCGGTGGACGTCTTGGGACGAATGCTGCAGTAGTGAAACTTGGATTGCCCCGGAGGCCCAGCCGTCGCGGCTGGATGCGTGGGAAGCACAACCGGACGGCCCTTACCGAACGAGGCGCTGTCGATGCACAAGACGTCGTACTCGACACAGACGCGCTGGTACGAGTTGTAGAGGCCTTGACGAGAGACGTTACCCTCGTCGCTAGCCGCTAGAGCCGACGCTGCTCGTGGGCGACGCCCTGGACGGAGCGGGCGTGCCCAGCTGCGACGCCGCCGGCGCTCCAAGGCCCGCCGTGGGGTTGGCCGTCGCAGGTACACGGATCGGAGCCGGCGCGGACGCGTGCACGTTCCGGCCGGTGCTGGTGGGCGTGACGAGGACGATGCCAGAGCCGACGCTGCTCGAGGGCGACGCCCTGGACGGAGCGGGCGTGCCCAGCTGCGACGCCGCCGGCGCTCCAAGGCCCGCCGTGCGGTTGGCCGTCGCAGGTACACGGATCGGAGCCGGCGCGGGCCCTGCGGAGGAGCGAGGGGGCCGTCTTGACGGACAAGGGGCGAGGGCGGTCTGGCTTTGCGGGGGCGATGGTGGCGGAGGGCGCCGACGCCGACGTGGGCGCGAGCGGGGTCGTGGGGCTAGCGGGAATGGTGGCAAGACGGAGGCCGCGGTGAGGGAGGAGCGGCTACGAGACCGATCGAGGCCCGCAACCGAAGGAGGGGTTGACAGAGTCGACTGTCACGACGACGCGGTCAACGCAGGGTCGAGACGGGGAGGGACGAGGAGAGACCGGCATCGGCGAAAGCCTTCTGACGCAAGGTCCGGACCCGCTCTTCGATCTCCGCCCGTCGCCTACTCTCGTCCTCGGCGCGGCCTGGTGAGCGCGCGGCCAGCCGGCTCTCCAAGCTGTCGCAGCGCCTCATCATCGCCTCGTGAAGACGGGCGGACGCCTCTTCCATGGCGCGGATGTGGGCCTGGTTGACGGCCGACGGGCAGACCGGTGAGGGCGTCGAGCGGGCTCCCACCGCGGAGGAGCGCTTCGGCACGCGGATGGGGTGGGAGGGCGCTAGGAAACAGCGAGGTCGTCGCTGGAGCGTGTGTGGCTCGGCGGGTGCGTTGGAAAAAAAAATTGAGACAAGGTTGGTCTTCCTTCTGAACCTCGCATATGGTTGCTACAGGTTGGGGTATCCTGCTGGCGTCGCCATGTAACGCAGCCAAGATAGGAGATGGAGGAAGACTACTGGGTTCCATGGTGGTCGGTGGGTGCTGCGATGGATATAGCCGCCCTCGATCGACCACGTGACCTAGCCTGCATGGTGATCTGGGACCCTTATTACCGTTCCACCCTTCCCCCGGCAGTGGAACATTCCACCGCCAGCGCAATATTCCTCCCCATGCCCGGTAGTGGAATATTCCACCCTCCGCCCGCCAGCCCAGCATTCCTCCCCCTGCGCCAACATTCCTGCCAGTGCAACATTCCACCCTTCCCCGCCAGTATAACATTCCACCCTCCACCCGCCAGTGTAACACTCCACCCTCCCCCGCTAGTATAACATTCCACCCTCCCCCCTTCGTTCTCGCCTTCTCTTTGGCTAAGCTCCGCCTTGACGATTTGCAGTGCTCACTGCCCCAGGGCTCCCGATGGCGCAATTCCAACTGGAGCGTGTAACTGCTCCGGCTTTCTTCCCTACTCGAGCACTCGGAATATTGCCCCTTTGGACTGCGTAGCATTGGAGCGCACTGATCAACAGCCCAGCTATCTATTGACCTGCGTCTCTGCAGATCTCTTCTAAATAGCACGAGCCAGGCAAGAGGTGACGGGGGCCTCGGGGGCCGGAGTATGTAAGTAGTACCGTGATTACAGCAGATGCACGGACTTAACCATTCCTGAAAGGAGCTCCTCCATATCTTCTCCTGTCAAGCCATCTCCTAACTGTCCGTCGTCGACTGACTGGGTCTTTCGTCGTTGTCGTCGCTCGTTCACCTCGCTTTCTCTTCGTTGTCCTACCGTCCGCCATCGGTCGACAATACCTCCGCTCACTCGTACAACGCACTCGTTCACTCCGTTTAGCAGGTTTAGAGAAGAAAATGGTCGTCCTTCCTTTCCTTTGCACCACCCTCCTTCCCCTCCTCGCCGTTCTCCTCTCCAACAGCAGTCATGCTCTTTCCATCGCCGGAAACGGCTCCTCCACCATTGGCAACCAATCCTTGATTGAGCGCAGCGAGCCAGGCCGTACCACATGGAGGGATCCTCCGCTCCGGTCCATATCTCCGCAACCACCTAGCCAGGAACGAGACTGTGGATCCCGTGCCCGAAGGCAAGCAGCTCAACTCGGCCGACCCCACGCCAACTAATACCTCCGATCTAGCCAACGCCGTCGCTTTTGCTCAGGCTGCTTACTGTCATCCCGCTGCTGGACGGCCTCTATTCCCTCCTTGTGAGCACCGGTGATGCTCTTCGCTGACCGGAAGAACTATGTGCCTCGGTGCTGAGACGGACCTTCATCCATTTTCAGCCAATGGTCTTTCAGGTGTCTCCGTCGTCGCGACCGGAGGCGATGGCTTAGACATCCCCACGTGGTTTGTGTCGACGTACCCTGCGGCTAAACAGTGAGCATCGGCTATCGCGAATGGATTAGATGCCACGGAAATTGCTGACGCTGCCGCCTTGCGCTGCCTTTAGGATCATAGTTTCGCATGAGGGAACGAACACCAGCTCGCTCGAGAGCGTCTTGAATGAGTGGGTCCGAGCGACAGAAGCCTTCTCCATCAATGTCTCTGCCCTTTCCCTGCATTTATCATATGCTTATTTCAGCTCATTCGTTCGCTCCTCTTCCCACCCCTCCTTCCAGCGTAGAATTCGCCAAAACAAAGCTCAACTCGATGCTGACCTCCGTCACTCCGAACAGCCAGGTAGAAGTGCACACCGGCTTTCAGAGTACGTGGGCCCAATCCATCGACGACATCATGGGCGCGGTTAGGTCTGCGCAAAAGTCCTCCGGATTCTCCTCCGTGCTCGTCACTGGACATTCGCTCGGCGCGGCGATCGGCTTGTTCGACGGAATATACCTCTCCGCTGCACTTGGCTCAGGATTCGACGTTAAGACTACCGTGTTTGGAATGCCTAGGACGGGCAATCAGGATTGGGCCGATGTGATCGACCACGAGTTGGGGCATTTACGCTTCTGTCACCCTCTTTCGAAAAGCGACATTGTTCCCCACCTTCCCCCAATGATCTATGGTTACGAGCATCCGTCCAACGAGATCTTCATCAGCCCTGCTGGCTCCAATAAGGTTCTGTTCTCTGCCCTGGTCAAGAAAATGAGAAGTGAGTGGCTCCATCCGCCGTCCTCATCCATCTCCGATCCGTCACATGAGCGCCTCCGCTTTCGCCAGTTTCCGTAGCTGATCCGGTTGGCCCCGTCCTCCCTTGCTGTTCTCCGCTGAGCAGATGTGCTGATCAATTTTCGGTCGACTTTAGCGCTGATGCCCATATCGGGCCTTACTTTGGCATTAAGATGGGCAGGCGCTATTGTCCGTGATATTGAGCTGGAATGTCCACTTGTGTGAGCAGGACCAGCTCAATGAGTTCGGGTCCACCACCTATTGTGCCTCTCGGGAGTCCGAGAACAACAAGGAGATGAAAACGAGATGTCAGAGTTAGTGTCTTGACCAGCGGCCAGGTTCCCGGCCGGCAGAGGTGTAGGAGAAGAGGAGCAATTAGCAGATGGAGGCGTAACAGTTGGGAAGCAAAAGACAGCAAACAACTTTGTCCGGCAAACGTTAGGTGGGAAGCGCGCACTCGGATCCCAAGAACGCAAGCTCAACAACATACGCGCCCTACAGCAATCTGAGGTGGTCGGAATCTCGGAAGGGTTGTTTTGGGAGAACGGTCGGAGATTTTCTCAGGAATTTTGAGAGGCATGATCGACTCCACAGATTGGACAGCCGTCCGCGCGCCGTGGCATGTACGGTCGTCTCGCAGTAGTGTCTATTGCCAGAATCCGTTGAACTCGACAATTTCTTCTCCATGCCAAGTTCTCGCACCAGATCTACCGTATCAAGAGTGGGGGGTTCGGCGAGAGAATCGTGAGTGGTGGGGCGGTAATTTTTGCCGTTGGCGGGGTCGAAATACATAAGGTGCGAGTAACAAGAAAATGGATGGACCGTCCAAGTCGTTCAGTCTGTCCCTGGCTCAAAGCTGGGCCTCGACGAGCTGCACGCAGCGAAATGAAACACAATACTTCGACGTCCTATGAGCGACATTCCAGACCTTTAGATCAAGGCAGGCCCGTCTGTAAAATAGCTCAACTTACCTCGACATACCTCCCGCGCTTGCTTAGCAGCTCCTGATGCGAGCCACTCTCCACGATGCGACCTTCCTCGACGACGTGAATGATGTCAGAGTTGCGGATGGACGCGAGACGGTGTGCGATCGTAACCGTCGTTCGGCCTTGTGAGACTCGGTCCAGCGCTCGCTGCACGAACTCTTCCGAATCTGCGTCCAAAGCCTATATGTACATCAAGAAGGAAGGAAGCAAGCGGTCATGATGCAATTGAGCTGACTGGATAGGAGCGGTGGATAGACGATGACGGGACTCACCGACGTGGCCTCGTCCAGCTTCAAACGCCACGGACAAACACGTGAAGGAAGAGCTTGAGCAATTGGGCGACGACGAAAAGAATAAAAAGATGGAAGGGAGACGGGCGCTCACCAAGAGAATCCTCGGCTTGCGAATGATCGCTCTCGCGATGCAGATCCTCTGCCTCTGTCCGCCACTCAACTGACTTCCTTTGAGCCCAACTTCGGTATCCAGTCCGTCAGGCAAGGAGCAGACGAAATCCCAGATGTTGGCGTCCCTACACGCCCTTTCCACGTCTTCCTCCCCTACCTCACCGGCCGCCCCCTCTGGCACGCCAAGAAGAATGTTGAACCGAATAGTGCCTTCATACAGCACGCTATCCTGCGAGACGAGCGCCATCGGCGTCCGGTAGTCTTGAATAGGGATGACTCGCACGTCCCGATCGTTTTGGAGAATGCGCCCTAGGGATGGGTCGTAAAAACGGCAGAGAAGAGAGAGAATGGACGTCTTGCCGGAGCCGGAGGTGCCGCAAAAGGCCACCTTCTTGCCCGCCGGGATGAACAGGTTCAGGTCTCTCACGGCCGCCTCGCGGGGTCGTTCTGGGTAACGCAAAGTGACATGGTCGAACAGGAAGCTGTCGCATACGTCCTTCTCCGCCTTTTGCATCTCCTTGCCAGGCTCAGGCGTCACGCACTGTGCCATTTGTGGTTGGCGTTCCACCCAGCCCATGATGGTCTTGAAGGCGTGCACTGCGCGGCTGATGTCTGGTACAAAGGTGAAGATGCGGGAGGCGGCGAAGGCGCCGATGATCTATATCGCACGGAGGGCCAAAGCCGGCGGCGGACAGGATGAAACGGTCAGGCAATTGAAACGCGACAAAAACCTTGGAGCGGGGAAATACCCACGATAGCCTCGAATAGGGCATACAGCTCCTTTACAGTCAACTCGCCCCGGCCGAGCAGCGTGCCACCCCAGTAGAAAGTCAAGGACGAGATCAAGAAGACGGAGGCCTGGGAGATGGCGAATCCGAACGCGCCGAGAGCGAGATAGACATCACGCCTCGGCGCCGGTTTGGCGAGTCGTCTGTACAGGCGTAGGACCTCCTCCTCTCTGCCGAGCGCCGCGACGGTCTTGATCGCGTCCACGTTCTCGGCCACGATGGCCGCGGCGGCGTCCAACGGACCGGAAATGGCGCCCTCAAATTTCTCCAACAAAACGACGTTGAGCCAACCGCTGAAGAGTAGCACGACGACGGGGGCGAGGCAGACGACCGCGACTTTCCAGGACAGGATGAAGGCTAGGATGGTGGCGCCGACGAGGTTGACGACCGAAATGATGATCTGACCGAGAATCAGTCCGGTCGCCGCCGCCACCAGAGGCGGATTTCCGCTGATAGAAGCGGTGAGCGTGCCGGCGGCGTTTTCTTCCTTGTCAAAAAAGCCCACTTCTTGCTTGAGGACCGAGTCGAGACTGGTCTTTTTCAGCTGGCGAACCATGCGCTCCGAGCCGTATTCGAACATGAACCCGTTGGCTGGGATCGGTGGTGAATGAGTGGGCAAGGCTCATCAGCATGGCCATCCGTCGGACGCAAGCGGACAGTTTTCGTACTCACTGAAGCAGAAAACCAGGTCGGCGAGGGCGATGATGAAGCACGCCAAAGCGTATCCTTGGAGGACGGGAAGTGAAGTCGAGGACGACAAGTGCCAGAACGTGAGTAAAGAAATGGAAGCCGATCAGCGTGGACTGCGTAAATCTCGTCGGCACTGAGCCTCCTTTCGCCCCACACGAGCCACGGCACCACTTACGATTCCCGTCGTGTCTCAGCCCGGGAATATTGCCCCGGGCGACCTGCTCGGTAAACGCCTCGACGACCACGCCGGTGAGCCATCCGGCGATGGGGAAGCTGACGCCCACGATCACGGCCGCGAGAGCGCCGGTGAAGATGTAAGGGGCCTGCTGACCGAAGTACCTCAGGAAGCCTCTCAGCACCCTAGCACCGCTGAGCTCTTTGGGCCCCTGGTCGTGCAGCGTGA
The DNA here is from genome assembly GCA_029717575.1 of Peribolospora kevripleyi. Taxonomy (NCBI): domain Eukaryota; kingdom Fungi; phylum Basidiomycota; class Peribolosporomycetes; order Peribolosporales; family Peribolosporaceae; genus Peribolospora; species Peribolospora kevripleyi. The sequence continues at coordinate 116,163 of JAMDHV010000011.1, forward strand.
CTAAGGACGCCGGCGCTTCGGCCACCTTCTCGAGATCCCCCGCCTGGTGCGGTTCGTGGCCGGAAGGGGTGGCGCAGGGATCGTGTTCGGGGAGCTCAAAGTCGGCCATGGAAGCGACGTCACGGGCCAGCGGGTGTGCGGGCGTGGGGGGCATGCTGGAGGTGAACGTGGTGATGGTGGAAGAGGCGCGGTGGAGAGGCCCAAAGCCGTGATGGGAGTGCGTCTGCGCCGGTTGCGCTTGACCGGTGGTGTGCATGGAAGCGGTGTGAGGAGGAGTGGGGAACCGGTCCTCCTCCTCCTCCCTCTCCTCCCCGTCTCGTTGACCGTCGCTCGTCTCGCTACCGCTGCTGGCGTAAATTTCGGCCTCCTTCCGCTTCGCCTCGTCCGCCCGGCGGTCTTGGGAGTCGTCTTGTAAAGACTGCTGCTTGGAGAGGAGGCCCCAAAAGGCGCCCTTTTCGTCTGAGAGCGTCTTCCAGGTGCCCTCTTCGATGACGTGCCCCTGGTTCATGACATAGATCTTGTGTGCATGAGCGATGGTGGACAGACGGTGGGCGATGATGCTGCGACAACGAAAAGAAAGAAAGAAAAAAAATAAGCTTACGCCGCTCCAGTTGAGCTCCACAGACTCATCCAACACGGGAATAGGCAAGAAGACGAAGAAGAAGAAGAAAGTCGGCACCCACATGGTTGTCATCCCCCTCTGCCTCTGTTCCTCCTCCAAAGCCTCCTGAAGTCTCTTCTCCGTAGCGCTATCGAGCGCGCTCGTAGCCTCGTCCAAGACGAGGATGTCGGGCCGTCGAATGAGCGCCCTGGCGACAGCGAGCCGCTGCCTCTGTCCTCCGCTGAGCACGCCCGTCTTGGCACCCGTCACCTGGGTGTCCATGCCGTTTGGCAAACGGCGGACAAAGTCCCACGCCTGCGCTTGCACGAGCGCTCGTTGAACGAGTGCCCGGATCTGGCTGACACGCTCCGACCTCCCGTTGTCGTCGTCCTCGCCCGGTCGGTACTCCCATTCGGTTCCGGTCAGTCCAGCGGCGACGTTTTCAAAGACGGTCGCGGTAAAGATCTGAGGATCCTGGGAGCAGACTGCGATTTGAGAGCGAAGCCACTGCAGATTGTACTCGCGCAGGTCGCGGCCGGAGAGGAGGATGCAGTTCTCGTCCGAGTCGGTCGTTGACGGCGCTGGAGGATCGTATTGCCGGAGAAGGAGACCTGCGATGGTGCTCTTTCCAGAACCAGAGACTGGGTCATACCGCGTCGGGAGAGGGAGAGGTTGGGGAACGTCCGGTCAGGTCAGACCATGTCACCGAAGCGCCTGAAGGAAAAAAAAGAAGTGCCATACGCGATGGAGGAGGCGGCCGCGGCGCTCACCTCCGACCAAAGCGGTTACCTTGCCAGCCTCGATGGTCATGCTCACGTCGTCCAAGCTCTTGACGTTCGACCGGCCAGGGTAACTAAAAGTGAGATGGCGAACCTCAATCTCCGGCTTCCATGACGCCGCCTCCCCGCCGCCTCCTTCTTTGCCTTGGCTCTGACGCTGGACGACGGACGCACCCGATGGTGATGGTCCGAGCGGATCGGCGGGCCTAAAAGTTCCCTTCAGGTCCCCTCCTACCGCCATCTCACCGCTGCCGCCCCTGAGCATCAGCGTCCCGTCCGAACCGGAGCGCAGGAGTCCGGTCGGGTCGCGTACGTCGATCGTCGGCACGCGCTCGATCTCTTTCTTGAGGTGATGCTGGGCGGCGAAACCTTCACTTATGCCCGGGACGAGAGGGACGACGTTGGCCATACACTGAGCGTTCGCCGAGGGACGGAGGCCGAAGTGAACGTGCAATTCGGCCGCAGCGTCCACCACGACGTGGCAAAAAAAAAAAAAAAAAGCGAAGAGGGCCCCTGAGAGACTTACAATGAGAGAGTTGAGCACGGAGAAAAAGGTGGTGCCCATTTGACCGACGGTGAGGTCGCCGGCGGCGATGCGGACACTGCCGTACCAGTATGCGACGGCGTAGGCGAGGTTGAGTACAAAGTAGATGGAGCCAAGCTCGACGCCTCGGACGAGTGCCTTGAGGAATCCATCGCGTTGGAGCTGTAGAGGGGTGAGAGGGGACGAAAAGAGGAGCGAATGAATGGGTTTTAGCGACGCGTTCTCGTCGACGTCGACAAAGCGCATGATGGCGCCTTCTCTGGCCATGGCAAACCGAGGGCTCACCGGCTTCAAATACCTCTGATCCCACCGGCTCCTCAACTTGTTCTCGGCTCCGAGCGCATGCACGACCCTGACGCTGCTGAGGACCTGATCGAGGAAGGTGCTGGCACGACCTTCGAGCTCCAGGGCACGCTCTGCGACCCTGGAGTCTGGGATGCCGGAGAGGAGGAAGAGAAGGAGGGTGAAGGGGAGTAAGGAGAAGAGGACGCCGGCGAGACGGGTGCCGCGGACGAAGGCGACGACCACTGCGGGGAGACGAAGGGGAGGCGGGAGGGGAAGAAAGAGCGGGTGAGCGGGCGAAATAACCGATGACGTCTTCCGCGCGTCTCCGAAAGGGGCACTGCACTCACTTCCAGCGACGAGCGTACTGGAGCTCCATATCAAAAACGCCATCTTCTCTCCCCATGCGCCGCGCACCGCGTTGACGTCCTTGGAAAGACGAGTTACGACCTCTCCGGCGCCATGGGTGTCGAAGTAGTGCGCGTCTTGGTAGAGGACGGAGGAGAGGTAGGCCTCGCGGAGGCGGGCGGAGAGGCGAGTCGAAGCGAGGGTGACTAGAGCAAGGTGTGAAAACGAAGGGTAGGGTTCCGGTGAGCTTGATGCCTCGCTCGTCTCAAGCCATCCATCCATCCATGCACTCACAGCAAGAAAGGAAGACCCAAGTCAAGATCAACTCGGACCAGCCGATGGCCATCACGACGAGGGCAACATATCTCGATTCGTGGAGCCTGACCGAAGAGGTGGCGTCTCCGGTGGTGTGGTTGATGTAGGAGCCATATAGCAGGTCGAGGCCGGGGAAGGCGAGGCCGGCGGCCATGGCGGAGAGGAGGCCGGTGAGGTATAAGAGGAGGTCGAGGGGGGTGGCGAAGGAGAGGAAGTAAAGCCATGAGGGGATGCGGCTCGGTGGGCGTCGAGGCGAGGGTACGAGGTCTATACGAGCGGGGATGGAGGCCAGCAGAGCGTCCGTGCGAGGCGGCGTTGGTGCCTGGGAGGTGAGCGAGAAACGCTCAGGGGAGAGACCCGATAATGATGGCACGGCCGTCGGTGTGCCCTGATCGGCGGCGCCGGGCGTGGACGTCGCGGCGGTCATGACAAGCGACGAGGCGCGCTGGCGGGCAGGGGCGAGAAGGAGGAGATCGCCGAGCCGAGTTCGAGCGGAGGGGACCTGAAGACGGGCAAGAAGGATCTGTCTGCCTCTCTCTCGGAGCGCGGTCCACCTATGTAAGTGCAAGCGAGCGTGTCTGTCTGTCTGTCCGTCAGCGGGGCCAGGCGCACCATCACCAAGGATGGAAGGGCTTATAAGTAGGCAGCGGTGGCTTTGCGAGCGAGGTCCGAGCCGGACGGCAAGAGCAAGCAGGTGAGACGAGAGACAGACACAGAGAGAGCTGATAGAAGTAAGAAGAAGGAGACGACGAAGAAGAAGACCAAGATGTCCTATAGGCGATCGCTTCCGCTCCGCCCTGTTTCGTTTTGCGAGTCACCGGAGTCGGCCGGCCTTCGTTGCCCATCCCATCGGTCGGCCGAGCACAGTCACATCAAAGTTTCATCTTCTCCCGCTCTTGGCAACAGCTGACCAACACCCACAGTCCGTCCGAGGCTCGGCTGCAACCCCGCTCGCCGATCGGATCGCCGTGACGCCAGCTTTGGGGGTATGTGTTACAATCCCCGCCTAACCCCGACGGCTACCCATTCGCCGCGGCTGTCTCTCGTTGAACCCCGTTGGTTTACTCTACGTCTCGTGTATATAAACCGTCCCTTTCGCCTCTCTCCGAGGACGGGAAACCGGAGAGATCTCCCTCGCGTTATCACCGAGCATGTGAACGCGAGTCACAACTTTCGAAAGTTGTGAGCTTATTTGATTTCTTTGGTATAGGTCCTAGGCTGGTCAACGAAGCAGGGGGAGGGACGCCCCGGCAACTGACAGCCCACGCAGCGGACATCCAAACTAGACAACAAGGATAAAGGTCTGTTCCCAGCATGGAAGACCTTTCGCGATAGCCGACACCCACGATAGCCCAGGCGGAGAAATACAAGGCCGCCGCACACTGGGCACCATAGGGCTACCTTCACGGGTGCAGGGGAGGACGACGTATGTACCTGATTGGAGTGTCTTGAAGAGTCGCTCAAGACCTCCTCCACCTTGACCCGGGCTCATTGGACAACAACCGTGGAGCACATCCGAGGAGAGACGCGCGGTTGGTACTTGTCGCTGAAGAAGAGCAACAAAGGCCAAACTCCGACTTGGGGGAAAAGTTCAAGGTCGAAATTCTCAAGCGGTACAACGCCCCGTATAACCGAGAAGAGGCTATGCGAGATTTGTTCCGGCTCACCTTCAGAAGCAACATCTCCAATTACATTCGCACGTTCCGCGCCCTTGAGGCGCAACTCCCCGACAACGCAATGGCTTCGAGACTCGCTTGAGTTTCTTCTTGCAGCCCCTCCCGATCGAGATACAGGGTCACGTTCGCTTCAGGAGGGCGACCAGCCGAAGCGCACAACGACCAGTAAAAGGTCAGCTGGGTGGACAAAAAGGAAGAAGTACGCAAATCCGGGAAGGACATTTGCGTCTTTCACGTTCAAAAGATCAAGGAAAGGACGAGTTCTGAGTTGTATACGAGGGGCGCTCGTATCGGGGAGTGTGACTAATTTTATAGGGAGGTTTCTGAGGAGAGAGGGAGCGATGGACTCAGAAACCTCGGTTTTAAATACATTTGCGGCACAAGCCACGGTAGCCAGGGGCGCAAGGGGAAACGCGGGGAAACGCGGAGAGCGAACAAGGGAAACACAACGACACAAGGGAATGGCGTTGTCGATGACGGAATTGCCGCCACGAGGGGGTGATATACTGGCGGGGGAGCGTGGAATGTTATACTGGCGGGGGGAGCGTGGAATGGGAAAACAAAATGGAAAAGCGTGGGCGGAGAATCAGCGGTAGAAGATGAAAACAAGGAGAAAAGGGACTTCAACAAGAGAAAAACTGTCTTCAACAGGGAGGGAAGATAAAGCAGCAAGAACAAACAAGAAAGAAACAGGTCGTCGAAGGGTGGGAGGAAAAAACGGCGGCAAGAAGCGGTTTTCAGCAGCGTCGTGTCACGTGGGAAAACGGAAAAGCGTGGGCGGAGAATCAGCGGTGGAAGATGAAAACAAAGGAGAAAAGGGTTTTCAACAAGAGAAAAACGGTCTTCAACGGGGAGGGAAGATAAATCAGCAAGAACAACAAAGAAAGAATCAGGTCGTCGCAGGGAGGGAGGAAAAAACGGCGGGGGAGGGGCGGGAAGTGGAATATTGCACTGGCGGGAGAGGCGGGAAGTGGAATATTGCACTGGCGGGAGGGGCGGGAAGTGGAATATTGCACTGGCGGGAGAGGGGGGAAGTGGAATATTGCACTGGCGGGGGAAAACAAAATGGAAAAGCGTGGGCGGAGAATCAGCGGTGGAAGATGAAAAACAAGGAGAAAAGGGTGTTCAACAAGAGAAAAACGGTCTTCAACGGGGAGGGAAGATAAAACAGCAAGAAAAAACAGGAAAGAAACAGGTCGTCGAAGGGTGGGAGGAAAAAAGGCGGCAAGAAGCGGTTTTCAGCAGTGTCGTGTCACGTGGGAAAATGGAAAAGCGTGGGCGGAGAATCAGCGGTGGAAGATGAAAAACAAGGAGAAAAGGGTGTTCAACAAGAGAAAAACGGTCTTCAACGGGGAGGGAAGATAAAACAGCAAGAAAAAAAGGAAAGAAACCGGTCTTCCACAGGGAGGGAGGATAAAACGGCAGGAAGAAACGGTTTTCGGAGGGGATGATGCGGGTATGTGTTGCAATCCCCGCCTAACCCCGACGGCTACCCCCTCCCAACAGTCTCTCATTGAACCCCGTTGGTTTACTCTACGTCTCGTGTATATAAGCGGTCCCTTTCGCCCTGCTCCGAGGAGGGAAAGAAACCGGAGAGTCCTCCGTCGCGTTAACACCGAACACGTGAACGCGAGTCACAGCTCGTACGACGGAGACGTCCCCGACAGTCCGGGGACGAGGACGAGGGCAAGGACGAGAGCGAGAGCATTATGTGTCGTGTGCGAGGGCCCAACTCCTCTTAGCTTAGTCCGGCGGCGGCGAGTGCTTCCGCGGAACACCGTACACCGTACACGGTACGGCGTGCAGGCCCGCTATCTGATAACCGGAGACAGACGCCCCGCAAGTCTGCCTTGCACCCATGCGCTGTCGAGTCATGTGTCGGGCGCTCGACAGGACGGACGACCGGGCAAGCAAGGTCCGGACCCTTCCGCTCCGCGCTGCACTGCGAGCGACGAGCGCCGTGGCTCCGTGGACAACTCCTGGACCGCGCCCGCGCACGCGATGATCGTCGGTCACCGTCGCCAACGGTCTCTGACTAACGCCCGCCGCTTGAGCCGCGTCCGACTCGTGCTTCCTCGACTGCGCCGGCTTGGGATGGTTGGACGGAGGAGACGGTGGGAAGGCGAGCAATGCTGACCGCCCTTAGATCACCCAGCACGGACGGCGCATCCTTGCTGGCCTCCCGTGGACCGCCTCCTCTTTACAGCTACAGCTCCGAACGGCCCCAAGCCCCCGCGAGCCGGCAGTGCAACCGATCCACAGCCAACAGAACAGCCCTGGTGCAGTCCCATGTCGCGTGAGAGTAAGACGTCGAACATGGAAGGCAAGCCTCTGGCCGCTGCATTCGATGTCGTGAGTCTGTCCTCGCCGTCCTCGCCCGTGGTAGGACCGTCCATCCATCCATCCGTGCGGCCGACGCTCCTATTCACTCGCTCCCCCCCGCCAGGACGGCGTGCTCAAACACGGAGAGAACGTATTGCCCGTAGCGCCGAGAGTGATCCAGATTCTCGAAGGCGACAACCCGCGCGGCCAGCGCATCCCGTACTGCTTCATCACCAACGGAGGCGGCATCAAGGAGGAGGACCACGCGCGCAAGCTGAGCAGGAACTTTGGCGTCGAGGCCAGTCCACCCTTCCCCCGCGACACCACCACTAGGACCACGGGCGGATCGTGGTCCTTGCCGATCGATCGAGAAGCAGCGTAGCTCATGTCCGCTCTCTGTCCGCTCTCTCTCTCTCTCCGCCTCGGCCAGATAACGCCTAAGCAAGTTATCCTCTCTCACACCGTCGCCAAGACGCTCGTGCCTCAGCTCGCAGACCAGCCCGTCCTCCTCGTCGGAGGCACAGAGGACGGCAAGGCCAAAGATGCCGCTTTCAAGTGAGGAGTCGGCGACACATACCACCTCTCCATTCTTTTTATTTTTATTTTTATTTTTATTTTTTTAGATTTATTTTTTTTCAATTATTTCCGCCCCTATCTCGCCTGCCTGTTTGACCCCACCAGCTACGGCTTCAAGCAGATATACCATCCTATCGACGTCAAGGCGTGGAACGAGTCCATCTGGCCTTACTCGAAGCTCACCGACGCACAGCGGCAGCATGCCAAGGTGGGTCACGAACGACGCCGATACGGTGCTCGAGTAGGAGAGAGAGACAGAGAGAGAGACGCAGACGCAGGCGCAGATCCAGACGAGCTCAGCTCGGCCTCAAGTTGTCCCGCTCGCATTCGGACCAACGCCCTCTTTGCTCTCCTCCTGAACGCCTGACGACAGCCAGTCGACTTCTCCAAAGTGCACTTCCGGGCGATGATGATGTTCCATGACTCGCGCGATTGGGGTCGAGACGTCCAAGTTGAGCGCGTTCGACGAGAGGGCAGGGGCAGGGAGAACATGCCCTTCCTCCCTCGTCCTTTCTTCCCACTACTACCTTTCCACGCCAACTGCTAACCACCTCCTCGAGCCCGTCTCTCCGCACCGGCTTCCTCTTCCCACTCGCCCCACGCTACCCACACAGATCATGAACGACATACTCAACGCCCCGGACGGCGTCCTCGGCACCTCCAAGCACGGCAAAGCCCTCTCCGAGGGCCCGCAGGTGCCGGTCTACTTCTCCAACCCCGACCTCGGTGAGCACCTGGCCACCGCGCCGACGTTTTCTCCGTCTCTCTCTCTCTGATCGATGGCTCGTTGCCTGTGTGTTTCCCCCCTGTCTCACCCTACGCGCAGTATGGGGCACCGACTACCCCTACCCCCGCCTCGCTCAAGGAGCGTTTAAGCATTCCCTCGAAAACGTGTACAGGGTTGGCCTTTCGTTCCAATCCCCGTTGGGTGTGATGGATCTGTCTACCGACAAAGCTCCTCCTCCCTTTCGTCGTTCCTACACCCAATCCAGGCAGTGGCGGGGCGTCCGATGGAGTCGACCTCGTGGGGAAAACCCACAAAGATCACCTTCGACTGGGCCCAAGGCGTGTTGGAGGACCTCGCGCTCGAGGTGGACCCGATGCTCCGGTCGAGGGGTAGGGCAGAGCCTGCTTGCTGGATGTTTGGAGATAATCCCTATTCCGGTGAGCGCTCCGCGACCGACTCTACCGCGTTGTCCTTTTTCGCCGGCTTTGTGAGCTGGCTCGTCTGTTCCCTGGACAGTCTTCGTTCTCAAGCGCTCGTTCGCTCCCTATCATTCTGCGCCGCAGACATTCGAGGTGGGAACACCCCAGAGGCGCCGCAAACCGTCTCCGCTGCCTCTCCTGTTTGAAAGCTCACTCAGTGCCCGATCTTCTTCCCACCCTCGTCGTTTTTCCGCTTCCTTCCATGCTCAGGCCCCAACAATCACGGCTGGAGTTCGGTCCTGGTCCGAACGGGAGTCTACCGCGGCGAACCCCTTCCGGACGACTGCAAGCCGACGTTGTTCGCCGATAGCGCTCTGGATGGCTTGCTCGAGGTGCTTAAGAGGGAGTGGGACGTGCCCATCTCGATAGAGGAGGAGAAACAGGCCTGGGAAATCCCCATCTACGGCAGTGGTGGTGATTCGACGTAGTAGTATTTTATTCGTGGCTGGCGAGCCAACCAAGGACCGACGGAGCGGGCGGACGTCGGTCGTAGGTCGTGTCGACTAAAATGAAATGACATCCCATCCGAAACATGACGAATCGACGGGCCTCGAGCGAGACGTATTGTATCCGACGGCTGCGGCAGCCGTGATCGTCTCATATACCCGACCGAGCCGTTGGGAAGAAGATGGTCTTCCACGTTGCCTCGGCTTTTTCCTCGTTCGCAGACCGAAAGAAAGACTCTTGATCGGCGGGAGACGACGACGACGACGACGACGACCGACTGCGTCTTGCAGAGAGCGGCCCGGTGTAATCCCAAGATGACGATCGTCGGGTCGGCGGCATTTGCCGACCATCCCTCCTCCTCCTTCCCCCGTCTCTCCGCCGCATCGCTCCTCCTCCCTTCGCCCTCGTTCCACCCGCCGCCGTCTTTCAACGTCCACCGCCGACCTCCAACGTCCGATCGAACCCCGCACCTCGCCCTTCCTCTCTCTTTCCCCTCTTCCTCCCCCTCCGGGGGCCCAAAGTCGTTCGACCCTAGCGAAACCTTGCGGAATGCGTTCGCGTCCCCGTTCGTCTCGGGTGATGTCGGGCAGGAGAAGGTGCCTGCGGTCGGACCGGCGGGGAGAGTGCTGGAGAGGAAGATCAGGGAAGGAGAGCTGACCAGACTGGAGGGTGAGTGAGTCGTGAGTCCCCAAGCGGTTGGAAAAGGTGGAATGGATGACCACGGACGCTTGGACTTGGCGCGCTCCCGCGCCGGCTATACGTCTACCATACGTCCGCCGCGCTCGCTCGCCGCGCCGCCCATGTTTGCAGGAGACGGGTCGAACTGACGTGCGTGGCTTCCATTCCACCTACCTACTTGACTGTCGGGCACATCGTGGCGGCATCAACGTAAACGCATCGTAGTCGAAGCCCTCAGTGATCTCAGGAGGAACATGGATAGGTCCAAGTTGGTGAGCGAGCGGTCGTCCGTCTGTCTACCTTTTTCGTTCCGTCGTCGTTCTTCTCTCCTCTCATCTCCACCCTCCCTTTCTTTTTTTTTCCTCTCGCCTCTGTTTTCCTACCAGGTCGGCTATGTGCTCGGCGGTCTCGTCAGCGCGACGATCTACAAGCGTCGCAGCACCTCCCCCACCTTGGGCAAAACGGTGGGAGTCGCCTTCTTTGGCGCCATCTTAGGCTCAGCCATAGCGATGCCCTTTGCACTCTTCATCTCCAGCCCCGCTATCCGGCGCGTGGAGGACCCTCGGCATTTCGCCGGCATCCTCAGGGACGCCGTGGACGAGGCTAACGCAAGAAGACCCGGCGCGGGCCCCGGTAGGCCTTTGCCAGGGATGAGTGAGGAGGAGAATATGAGGAGGGATGGCCCGTTGGAGGAGGGGAGGAGATGGGCCGAGGCGAGGATACGCGAGGACGAGGACGGCGAGAACTCCAGGTTGGCCTCCCAGTTTGATCACGAGCGAGAGCTGCAGAAGCAGTATGGAAGGGAAGGGAGTGAGTGGCAACGATATCCACTTCTTTTCCTCCGGGCCGTCTGTCCAACTGAGCCATGCTTGGATTTTTTTTTCCCTCCGCGCCCACCTACCCCAAATCTCCAGGTCGTCGAACTCCCTACGGCTCTTCCTATCCCTCCCTTCCCTCTTCCCGTCAGTCAGCCTCGACATCCTATAACGACGGTCCGGTCCCCACTTCAGCGGACCCATATGGAACCTCCTCCGATCCTGGGGGGTGGTCCGACGTGTCCGTGAACGCGAACGCGAACGGGGAGAGAGGAGTTGGTACGGCGCCGGATCGACAAGGGGAAGGTGAACAACAGCCACAACGGCAACAGAGCAGATGGGCGCAGCTGAGAGGGGACCGCACGGCCCAGGCGAGTCGATGGGAGATGATCCGGCAACATGAGGCCAAGGCGCATCATGAGGAGAGTCTTCGTCGGGGCGCCGTACCGCCCCACCTGCAGGGGCAGCAACGACCGGGAGAGGGGGCATCGGACCCCCGGTTCTCTAGCGGGCTCGGTCCAGCAGCCGGTCCTGGAGAAGGGGCTGGACTAGCAGACCCGACGTTCGGCAAGGGGACGGATGCGGATGAACGACGTGCGAGGGAGGAGTTTGAAAGGAATTGGGAGAGGGAGAGGAGAGGGTTGGATGGAGGGGGAGGAGGGCCGGTGGAGTCGAGGTGGTGAACTGCCGAGGCGATGGTGGTTGGTCCGGTTTGGCTGGAGCGGCCCGCGCGGTCACCAGCGTTGGGTGGGAGTCCAAGCCATGTGCCGAGGTCTTGCATTTCCTTGGTGTAGTAACAGATAACTCAATCGAACAAGTCCTGAATCTAGCTCGTCTCACGCTGCACCTCGTAGCTAACCGCTGATGTCCTGAGCGATGCACACCGGTCGGTGTCTGATAGGCTGATCAAAACATGACCCTTCTTCTCCGCCGAAGATGAGAGGGAAAGGATAGGAAAGAAGGCACTTGTAAGATGGGTTCAGCGAACTATTGGGGGAGATAGGTCAGCTCGACTGCGGCATACGCATGCCTCGATCATCGGGTGCGTGTTCATGGACGACGACGGTGAGGACGACGAAGACGACGACGACGATGACCGACGACCGCTCCTCCTTCTCTTCGCGCTGGGCGCCCGTTGGCGCAGCAAGCGCTCGTGCTTCCTCTTCCTCCGCCTCGTCCTCGCCAGCGTGGAGGACTCGACCCCGTCCAGCCGCGTCCCCGTCATCGACACCGACTGCGCACGCCGCTGGCCGTTCGTCGTCGTTAGCGGACGCGCCGCCACTTTCTGATAGCCGGCGTGCTTCTCCGCTTACACACATCCCCGGTCCCCCTCCTTCCATTCGATTCGACAGTGCCGATGCGACCGGCGCGTCGTTTGCGTCTCAGGCGCCCGATCCACCCTTTTCGGCGGAAGGACGGACGGCGGCAGCCAAGATGAGAGAGCTAGACGAGATGGAGCTGTTGGCTAGTCCGAGCAGGGGCCTAGACGGCGTGGGAGATGGGTGAGCGATTTTTTTGGATTTCACATTGCCTGTTCGATTTCAAGTTGTTTATCGTGGTCCCTCACCGGCGCTCATGTTTGAGTAGACTCCGAGACTTTGCGACGCAGGACAAGTTCCGAGAGTACATCCAGAACAAGGTGAGTGGAGCGAGCGATTCGCGCTTTCCAATTCTTATATACTTGCGCAGCTTCGATCTTTTTTATTCGGAGATCTGATCCATGCGATGCCACCCTCAGCTGGCCGTCTTCGCCTCCCAATACCCAAATCCCCTCGGCGCGCTCCCACCCCATTTTTTCGGCCATTTTCCCGATCCTTCCAAACCTTCCTCTTCCACATTCTCCTCCACTTCGTACAAGGCGTTGAACGAAGCTGCTCTGAAGCAGCGCCAAGCGCTTGATCAGATCCTCTTGATGCTGAGGAAGCTCAGGGAGGGCTGCGTCAGCTCTGGGAGGATGGATGCATTTGCGGTTGAGGGTGAGCGATGCTTCGCCGATAGGTCTTGGTAGGCTCTTCCCAGCATTGGGAGGGCAAGTGTTGAATCGGCTCCAAACCCTACCTTTCTCCCGCGCTATCGAACAGTCTACGAAACTTCCGCGGCTCTTTCTATCCTCGCTCTCAACCATGCCCAGCTCTCCTCCTGTCTCCCCGTCCTCATCCATGACCTCTACCCTCGTCTCGTCCGCGCCTCGCCCCTCAAAGCTGGTGCCGACGACCAAGTTCCGGGCGAAAATGGAATAGTCTCTACGAAGGAAATGGAGGCGGAGGTAGATGACGATCGGAGGGTGCACTTCGTCTCCCTCTATCTCTTGCATCAACTCTGCCATTACCGCGACATTCAAGGATATCGCGATTTGCGGGTCAGGTTGACGGAACGTCGGTGTCATCGGAGTCGGAGCGATTCGGCGGAGTTCTCACGGCACTCTGGCGATGGGGAGAGTACGGTAGCGGAGGGGAAAAGGCGGCCGACGGGCGGGATGGGAACGAGTATAGTGGACGCGGGCCATCCTTATATTCGTCTGGCCGATCGGACGTTCGACGCCATTCGAACGAACAACTGGGTCGCCTTTCGACGGCTGTTATCACCGTCGCTTTCTCTTTCCATATCGGAGAAGGAAAGATTGGGTGGAGACAAAGAAGGAAGTTTATCACATCAACTCGAACGATTAAAACTTGGAGCAAGCTCTCTAGAAGGACGAGGGACGCCCAAGAAGGCCTCGGCGCCGGCGTCGACGGCCGCGAACACGGGCGTGGCATCGACGGCACAGCTCGTTCTCCTCCACCTCGCTCTTCCGACGCTGCGACTATGCGTACTCGATACCATGCGGAAGGGCTACGTCACTTTACCTCTGCCGGACGTATTGCCGGGGAGGGAGTCCGAGCTGCCGAACGGGAAGGGAAAGGCCAAATTGGCGGAGCGAGTGGTGGACGATTGGGAGGCTGAGACGGATGGGCCAGGGCGAACGGCGGAAACAGGAAAGGCGAAGGGAGAAGAAGGAATGGAGACTTCGGCGGGCTGGTTCGAACGCACGATGCTCATGGATATCGCGCTCGCTAGTCCCTACCAACCTGACTCGGAAACGGCTTGTCTGCTGGCACAAGAGCGTTGGATTCCCTTCATCCTTCTTCCGCAGTCACTGCCAACACGCACCTCGTCTTTTGCCTCTGCCTCTCCTTTTCTGCTCAGTCCACGGTGCGCCCGAGCGCGGTCGGAGGCGTTTCTGCGCTCGGAGGCAGGGTGGAAGGGAGAGACGGAAGGAGAGGGCTTGAGACGGGTCGTCAGGACTAAAGGCTTGCTTCCAAGCCCGCCGGGGTAGGCGGTAGACCGTTGTTTCTTCCATAGGGGTGTCGTGGAGAATAAAAGTGTTCTGAGACTGCTAAGACGCTTTCAGGAGGTCGTCCTCCCGGTCTGTCGTTTCATTTATCGTAGTGCTGATGGTCATTGCCGCGGTGCCGCCCACGTGTCGACCACGTGGTAGTGGATAACTGCCTGGGGTCGATAAGAGCCAAGCCGGCGCGCTTAAACGTCGACGCAATAGGAGTCCACTTCCACCTCCCTCCCCTCCCCTCTCTTCCTCCCCGTGGTCCGATGAACCTCCCCCGACACACCCTCACCACAGACCGTCCTTCGGCTCTCTTCTCCAACGCTTCCTTCAACCAGCCCGAGCGTGACCTGTTCGCCTGCGCCACTCCGACCGGCTGGCTGGTCGGCCGGACCAACCCGCTTACGATACTCAGGCGCGTCGGTGCGTTTTCATCTCTCTTTCGCCATTGTATCGTCTCCCCCATATGAGGCATGCGTTGCTGATGCCTGCCATCCGCTCGTCTATCTCTGCCCGCTGTTGACCACCGCACGGCGCATCCAACGCGTCTCGACAGACTTTTCCGAAGAGCAAGGCGGCCTCCACCTATGCGTGCCCCTCCACCGCTCCAACCTGCTCTTCCTCGTCGGAGGCGGCCGGGTGCCCCGGTACGCTCCGAACAAGGTTATCATATGGGACGAAAGTCTCGGCGCACCTTCGTCTCCTTCTGCTGCGCTTGGAGATGAAGGCGCTCTGTCCGATGCCGCGGCTGAGGGCGAGGAGCGAGAGAGGACACCAAAGAAGGGGAAAGGAAAAGAAGTGGCATCCCTAGAGTTTGGAGAGACCGTCAGAGGTCTGGCAGTTAGACGTTTTCCTTTGCCTTTACCTCCTCCGCTTCCGCCTTCTATCCCCCATGGACCTGATATCACTGCTCATCGACAAGCATCAGCCGTCTCCGGCACGGGCGTGGACACAACTCAATCCGTTTCGACGGCTCAGCGGCCAAGGAGAACGATGACAAAGCGTCACCCCGGCAACGTGCTTCTTGCCGTGGCGACGAGAAGTCGCGTCAGCGTGTTTGAGATGGTCGAGCGCTTCGATGAGGGTGCGACGACGTCGGGAGGCGGAGGAGCGCCTGGGGCGAAGGGCAAGGGAAGAGGGAAGAGGAGCACCGGTAGGTCCGCGAGGACGGGTGTGAGGATAGAAATTGTCAGACGCGTGGTGTACGAGACGGTGGACAACGATGCGGGTAAGTGGCAACGGCCATCTTCGCATTCTTGCATCTATCTCGCAGTCGATCCCCGTGGTGCTCTTGACCAATGATTTCCCGTTTATGCTCTATCGACCGGGAACGCATCTAGGCCTAGTTGCGCTCAGTTACACGCAGCACCCTCAGATCGCTCTCCTCGCGCTCCCAGGCCGACAACAAGGTCATGTCCAACTAGTCCGCCTGCCTCTAAGTCCCCCCGGCTCCGCGCAAGACGACGTCACATCTCCCTCTGGCCTAACACCAACAATGACTCCAGTGCTAGCCTACCCGGTGGTATCTATCATCGTCGCCCACTCCTCTCCACTGTCCTCGATCACCCTCAATGACGCCGGAACGCTCCTCGCCACAGCTTCCAAGAAAGGCACCCTCCTTCGTGTCTGGGCAACCGGAGTGGTGATACCTCCTCCCCCGTCCTCTTCCAAGGCAGCATCGAAGCCTTCTCATCGATCCTCGTACACGGTTTCCGCGCCTCCGGCGGTGCTGCGCAAGGAGCTGCGTAGGGGGACAGACTCGGCGGGCATTCTTAGCGTAAGCTTCTGTCAGGACGGCGAGAGGATCGCGGCTTGCTCGGACAAGGGCACGGTGCACATCTGGGGCCTCGGAGGGTCGGCAGAGGGAGGGAATCGAGGTGATACTGGCAGTAGCAGCGGGAAGGGAGAGGCGAAAGAGAAGGCCGGAGGGCGAAAGGAGGAGGATGGCCGAAAAGGATCGAGGTGGGGTTTGGCTCACAGACACGTCTTCGTTCATCGTAAGGACACCTGCTCATCGATCATCGTATTCCACCTTTTGCTCATCCGTCTCACCCACACAGCAACCTCCAATCGCCCCTCCACCGTCTAACCCCCTACCTTCCCGTCCCCTTACCGCGCTACTTCCACTCCGAATGGTCTTATGCTCAATTTCACCTACCTCTTCAGGTCTTCCCCTCCTCCACACGACCTTCTTCTGCTTCTGCTTCTCCCGCCGCACCGGCTCTCACCAGCGAGGGTATGGGCACGGGGCAAGGGGGCGAGGAGCGCCACTCTAGCACGGACCGCACTCACCGCTCCCGTCTCTCGCCCGCCCACTTTACCTCCAACTTTGATTTTGACTTCTCCAAGCTGGGTGCCGTAGGAGGTCGAGTGGAAGAGCTGAGGAGGGGTATGGCGCCGAATGCGGAGGTGGCGAAGGAAGAGGCGGCCGTGATCGCTTGGGTTGCGGACGGAGACGGAAGGAAGGCCGACAAGAAGGGAACGGTCAAATGGGAGGAAGAGGGACGGGGTGAGAAGGTGGAGGGACGGTCGGAGTACAGGCTCGTCGCCCTCACGTCATCGGGTGGGTGGTACCTGATCTCGCTCGATGACGACAACAAGTCCGTGCCTTTGTCCCCGTCACAGGGGATGACGGAGGAGAAAGACGAGTTTGGCGAGGAGAAGCGGACGGAGCGGGACTTGAAGGGCAAGGGAAGGGCAAGAGACAAAGACGGGAACGCGCCTTCTTCCGTACGAGCCTCCAAGTCGGCCGGTGCCGCTAAGGATGGAGACGGGAGAGGAGGAGCGGGTACGGGAGGGGAGCGCAGGGAGACGGAGGGAAGAGGGAACGGGTGTAGGCTTCTCGAGCATAGGTCGTTCGGCAGCATCGATGGGTGGAGCTGAACGTGCCTGTCGACGGTACGACTGTTCTACTGTTGTGCACCTCATTCGGTCGGGCGCATCCTTCCTTAGAACCGTCTTTTTCGAGAGCGGACTCAGTCCACACACGCTTGTATCTTTAGAACTTTTTAGGACGAACAATTTTTCGTCTCGTCTTCGACCGTACCTGCCCCTGCGCCTCGAGATCAGCTCTCTCGAACGTCGACTAAAGGGACCTCTCATGGCTGTGGGTTCATCTGCTTAAACCCATCAACGGATCCCATTTGACTTCGAAGCCGGCCCGTCTGTAGGGATCTCCGGCGATACTCATACAATAAATAGGGTAGGGGGTAAAGTACATGCCCAAGGTACAAGCACATGGCCCGCATGTTTCTTCTGAAACGATATAGATCGAACACGAGCGCACCCTCTGCCGCACCCCTGCTGGCGCCGATCTAAGGGGCGGCGAAATATGGAACCGGACGACGAAGAAGACAAAAGGGCGTTGCGACGGAACGAAGACACCTCCTCCGCCTTAGCAGCGAACTCGCTCATAAGGGGGACCCCAGCTTTGGGACGATTCCCCCCAGGCCCGTTCCACTGCCGATCCATCATGGCGAGGAGACCCCCATGGCATGCAATTAAACCATGACTCCTGCCTCTGCCGCCGCCATGGGATGGAGAAAGCCTCAAACTGTGCTGGAGGGCCACCCTGTCCGCGGCCCCCCCTGGCATCTGCATTTGTGGGGATGGCAACCCGCACACTAGGGCCTTCTTTCGCTGCTCTCCACAGCGACGTCGTCTTCATCCTCCTCATCCTCCTCATCATCCTGTGCAAGCCGCTGTCGAAAAAGTTCCTTCTCCACCCTAGCCCCCAGCTTCCGACCTGGCCCGTCCACCGATGCTCGGCCACCAGAGGAAAGCCGACCAGAGAAAGGTTCGCTTCCCGAAAAGGTCCTCTTATGTTGCTGCTGCTCCCTGACGAGCGCACGCTGGCGCACCAGCTCAGCACGCTGTTTCCTTAGCATGCTCAGGAACTCGTCTTGGTGCTTGATTAGATAGCTGAGCTGCTCCGAGTAGCTAAGGACGAAGAAGGCCTGTCCAGACGACGCATCGGACGAGTCAGAAAAGATAGCAATGACCGGGACCGGTCCGTAACCAACGATATCGCATCAAGAGAGAGATGCGTTTACCACCACTCTCGCACTCACCTTGCGAGCAGGTTCATCCTATAATGGGCGAATGCAAATTTATACGTTCGTTCCAAGTCAGTCGACCATCGTCCCACGCCTAACCATCAGACGCATGCCTCACCTCGGCAACATTGAATCCTGCTTCCTCCATCTGCCCCAAATGCCTGGCAGCGTCGGTGCCCTCCACGAACCCTTCCAACGACACGGGCGGATCGATGGCCTGGACAACGTACTCGGCGTGGTGATGGAAGGCGACGGCAGCGCTCATGAAGCGCTTGATGTAGTCCTCTCCGCTCGAGCCAAGGAGGCTGTCCAGCGTGCTGTCCTCTGAGGTAGACGGATCTCTGGAGGAGACACTATCGGATCGATACTGCGACCCGGAGACAGCATCTCTGCTCGGCTCGGCCGACCTGCCCTTGCCATTATCATTAAAATCGCCGTGAGAGTTGGAACACCGTGCCTTCCGGCATTTCATCACGCGAGATAGCGAGGCTTTGCTGAAACCGAGAACAAGATGGTAAGAGTGCGTCCCGGCTTGTGTGAATCCAAGTCCTTGTGCGCGTGCGTGAGCTGTTCGCTCCGCTCACCTGAGCGCCCGTTTGTACGTGTCCTGCCATGTGTCTTGAATGACGGAGAAGAGGATGGCGAGGACGGAGATGCCGAAGAGGGACCAAACGATGAAAAACGCTCTGCTCGGCTGTGAAAGACAAATACGGGGCGTCAGAGGACGTTGAAAGACTCGGCGACACGACGAGCTCATCATGAATGAGACGTACGCCTTTCTTAGGACTCAGACTAAAGGATGAGGCGAGCAACGGAAAGATGAAGCATCAGAGTCGAGCTATCTGTGACTGGGCAAAGGTGAGACTCACTCTCCGTAGCGTAAAGGCGAGATAGTCAAAAGCAAGGCAAGCCGGAAGAGACGATAGGGAGCGAGCAGATAAGTACTGACCACCCCAGCTGCATAATTACCTCAAACCCGTTAAACAGGAAAAGACACTCATCTATGGAGCTGAAGAACACAAAGCAGAACCAGAGAGCCTCAAAATAGGTCCATCCCTCCGTGAAATGGAACGCCAAGGCGCTGTGGTCGTCGCATTTGCGTACGGAGACGGACATGATTGGAGAAGCGCAAGGGATGGAAAGTCAGAATCAGCCCACAGCATTGAACAACCGAAATTCGAAACACGGAAGGCCGAAGAAGGAAAATTGGAAGGGGACACAAACTAACCCAGTGAGCCAGAAGGCAAAGAAGAACGTCCAGGCAACGGCGATCTGCGGACGCGCGCGCAGAGGGTCGCGGTCAATGGTGATGGGACGTCAGGAATGGCATCAGCCCCAGTGTCAACGCCTGAAGAGTGGCGACCCGCCGCGATGGGCCGACGGCATGACCAGGGTAAAACCTCATCCCGCAATTCATCCCACACGATCCCACACGATCCCACACGATCCCATGAACCAGGTCAGTACGCACTTTGGCCACAGTTTCGTTCGTCTCCTCGTTCTTGAGCCTTTTCTTGCAAGCTTTCCAGCCGCGCTCCAGGTTACGACGTTGTAAGACGAGGTCTTCTTGAATGCGAACGGTCGCCGTTAGGCCAGAGAAGGCCTCATCGCCTTGCCCCACTGACTCCGCTCCTGCTGCTGCTTCTGACGTCCCCTCTCCTTCCATATCTCCACCCCTTTGAGCCTCCTGCCTACACTCCCGAGACGACCGATCCAATGACGTCACATCACCAGAGCTCTTCGGAGAGCCTTTCTTCTCGTCGAAATCCGTCACAACGCCGCCCCTGTCTGGCATCCCAGAACGGCCCCGAGTTTCCTCTCGCCTCGCCCCATCAGGGATGGAGGCAGGGTAAGATAGAGAGGGCGAGCCGCCGCTGCGCAGGGAGGGAACCTCACCATCGACGACGTTCATCGGGACGCTCGGACCCGTCGCCCGACTGCTATCTCCCTCCTCTTCGCAATGACAACCCTCAGTCAAGTCCAAATCAGTTCCTTTCTCCCTCATCTGATCTTCTCCCTCTGCTCCCTTCTCGCTCGTTTGAGCCTCTTCCTCACCCTCTGCGTCCCCCTTGGAAGCCGTCGACAACCCCTCCATGGCGCTCTTCATGCCGCTCGCAACGCCGCTCACAGTCTTCGCCACCGCCTCAGCGGCCAGGACAGCGGGCAAGGCGGCGGCCTTGGCAGCTCTGGCTCCGCCTCGAACGATGGAGGATCGGTGGTGGCGCATCCTGTGGTCTAGGTGAGTGCTCACGCGGCGAGGGAAATTGGCGCGTTGGTGACGGGTCTCTTCCTTTTCACGCTGGCGCTCCTTGTAACGTTGCTCAAAGAGCGCGCGACGTCTCCGGTAGCTGCTCAGGAGGAGAGGATGGGCGAGAGGAGAAAAGACATTTTGGTGTTCCAGGGGTAAGAGGAAGGCCGGCACGGGCAGACGAACGATGAAAAGAAAGGGGGGGAGGCGAGAAAAGGAAGAGACATGAGGGAATGTCAACTTACCTGTCTTCGAACGCTTCCAAGAGCGTCTGCCGGGCCGTGTTGATGGTCAAACCTGTGCAAAGCGACCGGAGCGATATGGCAACAAAAGAAAGCATACGGATGTGCGGGAGATATGAGACCAGCTGCCTAGCCCAAGACCTCCTTCCCATCGGGGCTTGCCGCTCACCGATGAGAATTATGGATGCTGAAGCATAGAAGAAGGTGAATATGCGAGCTCCGACGGTTTTGGGAGAGTAGTCACCGAAACCGACTGCGACATGACGGAGACGGATCGGGAGACAAAGTCGAGCCGTTGAAAAACGCGGAAGGTGGATGGGAGAAGCGAAAGAGGAGAGGACGACATGCTG
Source organism: Peribolospora kevripleyi (assembly GCA_029717575.1). Taxonomy (NCBI): domain Eukaryota; kingdom Fungi; phylum Basidiomycota; class Peribolosporomycetes; order Peribolosporales; family Peribolosporaceae; genus Peribolospora; species Peribolospora kevripleyi. Next base: position 136,969 of record JAMDHV010000011.1, read on the forward strand.
GCTTACCGGTCGTGACGGTGCATATGGTGAAGTACAATGCATCTTGCTGCAAAGCGCCGAGGACGACGAGTGTGCATAAACAAAATGCCCGGCAGGCAAGCGAATGGGCACCAACCACCCCTGGCCCCGGGGCGAAGATGGGGTGAGAGGAGGAGACGAGCTGACTCACGAAGTTGAGGCCAATCAAATATTCGTAGCACAGGCTGCCCAAAGCGAGGTCGGCGAGGAGGAGCATAACGACAATGACAAGCTCCCTCTGTTTGCGTGTCAAGCCGCTGCCGGCTCGGTCGAAATCCTTAGTGGTAACATAGTCTATCAACAGCGTCACAGTTGCGGCAAGCGAGGCGGCGGTAGAGGCCAGCGTCATCCAGTAAGCTTCGGAGTAGGTGAAGCCGTCGTTCGTGGCATGGCTGAAGAGGCGGAAGGAGGTGTGGCAGAACGCATGCAAGTGAGCGGTGCAAATAAAATGTACGATCATAGGCTTCAAGAAGGACGACAAACGATCCAGCATTGCCCTCGTCAACGTACATAATTCCGAAGGTAATCAAGGCGGCTGCATTAATGGAGTCGTGCGCGAAAAAGAACAACACGGCGGCCAAAGTGTGTCCTTTAGTCCCGACGAAGGTCCTCCGCTCGAGAAAGCGGAGGATGATGCAAGTATTGGCGAGCACGGCGGAGACAATGGATAGTGCTAGGGCTACGTCCAGCAGAGGCGGATTAGGGCGATATTGCACGGGGTGGCCGTTTTCGGTATGGACATACCACTGGAGTGAGGGGCGGACGTGGACGAGATGGAATAAAGAGAGGTGAGCGCGGCAGTGTGAGCTCCGCACTCCTATGGATGCGACCTACCCCTCAAGTTGGGCGGGGCGCCTGACAGACGACAAACAAAGACTTACATGCTCCGTGAGTCCTGGGACCTACGTGGACAAACACCATGGAGACGATGAAAAGCAGAAAGAAGGGGAAGAAAGTCGAGACATGAAATGCACCTTCATCCTGTCCTCGACCATTGTTCACCTACACGGAAGCGAGCAACCTGGTTTGGTTTGGCTCGCTCTCCGGGCGCCCGGTCGGCTCACCTCGAGTAAGATGGAGAAAGGCGCCAATATTCCGGTAAGAATAGGCAACTTGCGGTACACGGGCAGCTCCCAACATGCCTCCTCCTCCTGATGGCGTATCGCCTCTTCATCGCCGTCGCCCTCGTCCGAGCATCCTCCTTCGCCACCCACCCCTCCTTCAACGTCGGATGAGGCTGCGAAGCCTTGGTCGCTTTCTCGCACACCACCTCTTCCTTCGCCACGGCCATGGACACCCTCCCTTCGCTCCTGTTGGCCGCTGCGCCCCTTCCACCCCTCCTCCCCCTCCTTCTCTCTCTCCTCCTCCTTCGTTTGCCTCCTCTCCACCCTCCGAGTCGCCCTCTCTGCCTCTTCCTCGTCCTCAATGTCGCGCACCAAGTCGCTTTCCGCTGCCCTGGTTCCTTCGCCCTCCTCCTCTCCGTCCGCTTTGTCGCCGCTCTCGTCCCGCTGCTCCTCGTTCCGTGGCCCTCTGGGGACCTTCTCGCCGAAACCATCATTCTCTTCTCCGTCTTGTGTCGGCCTTCCACTCGGGCGGGCACTACCACCTGACAAAGGAAGATCGTCCCATGCGCTGGTCCCATCCGTTCGGCTGCTACGTCCGTTCTTGGCCGACATGCCCGCCAGCGAGGAAGGAAGGGGGCTCATGTCCGTCGGGAAGAGCTGGAAGAGAGAGCTGGGGGAGACAAGCTGGGGCCCATATGGTCAGTGGTGGGGCGAGCGAGGTGAGACATGACATCCGCCCATTTGGATATCCTCCCGTCTCGTCGCCATCTACCCCTCGCGCCACGGCCGGGCCAGGCGCGGCCCTGCTCGATCCAGTTAAGGCAAACAGGCATGATCAAGGCCGGAGCGTATGACGCACTGTCCACGTGACTCCATGCACGTCGTCGATCCGCAGTCTTTCTCCGGCTTGTCTTCTCCTCCTACGGCGTCCCTTCTTGCTCGAGAGTGAGGGGAGGAAGAAAAGATAAGGAAAGCAAAGGAAGGGAAACGGAGGTCAAGCATGTTCAACTTCGACATTGACGACAACGACCTCGACCACGACATTCTTGCCAACCATGCCTTCGCGCGCACCCAGCCGAACGACCGAGCTGACCACTCGTCATCCTCGCCCAGCGCTGGAGGCGGCGCCCCTTCGGCAAGCGCCTGTTCGAGATTAGACCTGGACGAGGAGGTGAGCGGGCATGTATTCCGTCGTGTCATGGCCTTCACCATGTAGTCCGTATCTGCCAACGTCTCTTCTCACCTTTCCGTGCGTCGCCTCGTCAGCTCCGCTCCCTCCCTCCTCTCATCTCCTACACGCCCCTGCACATACCCCTACGTCCCGCTCCCTCTGCGCTCTCCGAGCCCCTGCCCTACCCGAGCGCGCGAGGACGCACGACCACTCTCCACCGCCGAGATCTCTTCGACGTCCGCTTCCAACTCATGGCGTCGGACGACGACGACAACGCCGCAGTCTCCGCAAATGCCTCGACCTCTTCGCCGTCCTTCATTAACTCGGCGTCAGACCTCGTCCCTGGAGTATATGAGGGCGGGCTCAAGACCTGGGAGGCTAGCTTAGACCTCGTCTCCGTTCTGGCTGACAGCGTCGATGCTGACGAGTCGGAGGGCAAGGGGAAGGGGAGGACCGGGGGCGCGGAAAGAGGAACGGATTGGGCTTGGGTCAGAGGAAAGAGCATCCTCGAGGTGCGTTCTATTTTCCGTTTCTTCGTTTTCAAGTATTGCTGGCCTCCCATACATCTGCCCTTTTTTCACAAGCGCATTCTTGCTCATAGCATTCCAATCTGACCGCACATGACCCCACCACCTATCTCCTCTTCCTCTACTTTCCTTTTCCTGTCCACCTCCAATCTCACAACGGAACACCCAGCTCGGATGCGGCTCTGCAATGCCCACCCTCTTCCTCCTCCGACAACTTTTCTCCCTCCCATCCCCATCACCCTGCTCTTCGTCCGCCCGTCACGGCGACGGCGACCGTGGCGGTGAAGGCCCTCTCCTCACTCGCGTTCACCTTTCCGACTTCAACGAGCACGTTTTACGGCTGGTGAGCTTTCCTTTCCTCCGCCCCTCCCTCTCTTTTCCATCCGAGAAAAGGCGCTCACGCCGAAACATCTGCCTCGTCCACACCGTCGCATCTGCGTACGCGCATGTCGCCATTTCATTTCATTTCATTTTTTTTTCTTTCATTTCTTCAGGTCACCCTCCCCAATATCGTCCTCACATGGTACTTTTCCCCCGCCTCTAAAGCCTTCCGCTCTTCCCCCGGCCATGGATCGGCGCTCATGTCGACGACATCTTCGGCTCATCCTAACCATTCGCGCGACAACGACAACGACGACGAGGAGGAAGGAGAAGTAGAGGACGTGGCGGTGACGGATGGCACCGCTTCAGCCCCTTCATCACGGCCGGCGCCATCGTCATCGGTACCGTCGCCGGGGCACGAGGACGAGGACGAGGACGAGGACGAGGATTTGGAATACAGCCAGCCAGGAGAACTAGAACTGACGCCTGACCTCGTCGCCGCTTTCAAGGCGTCGCTGCAAGAAAGAGGCATCGAGCTAGGTCTTTGGGCGGGGTCATGGGAGGGCTTCGACGTCGCCGATGCTTTTCGCGCCCGTCAAATTGACGACAAGGACACGAACACGAACACGAACTCGCCGCGTTCGCCACCACCCACGTACGACGTCGTGCTGAGCTCAGAGACGATATACAGGACCGACAGCCTACCCTCTCTGCTGGACGTATTGCAACGCACTTGTCGGCCCTCGTCTTCTGCCCCCCCTTCCCCGTCCCACTCGGCAGCGGTGTCGGCGGATCCGACTCGTCTCGTCGCTTCGCGTTTGGCTGCTGCAACGCTCGCGGACTCGTCAACGGCCACCGCGGGGGAAAGGTCGATTGAGGCGGAAGAACGCGAAAAGGAGGGAAGTGGCGCCGATGGGACGCTCTGCCTGATCGCCGCCAAACTACTCTACTTCGGCGTCGGAGGCGGCGTGGCGGCGTTCGCCAAGTCAGTGCGCGAACGCGGCGGGACGGTGGAGACGGTGAGGGACATTGAGGCGGGCGTGGGAAGGAGGGTCATGTCCGTCCATTGGCGGTGAACGTCAGGGGACGATCGCATCGGCATGTCATGTTCTGTTGGTGGGGTCCGGACCTGAACGATGGGTCCGGTTGGTTGGCCGTAACGAAAGGCACTGTGCCAAGCCGGGCATCGCAGACCCCTTGCACGTCCAGTTTTTTAACCGACCGCCAGGGATCCCCCACACGTCCACGATCGAAGTCAAGGATGGAGGAAAGTGATGAGATCCTGACTGAATTCTTCGAGCACCTGGCGCATGTCCCTCCGTCGAAGCTCTTCTCGGAAGACGATCTCATCTGTCGAGTGCTTGCCGTTAAAATAGGTAAGGCATCTGTGCCGATCCGTCGAGAGCAGGTTGAGAGCCGAAAGACAGAGGGGTACGTCCAGTCAGTGAGCTGGACCGACCTCGAACCAAACGAGGTGGAAGGACGACAAACCGAGCGCGGACGCTCGGCGAAATAGTAAACAAAGTCTCACTCACTTTAAGAAGATCTGCACGAGCTCAAGATCCTTGCCTTCGATCATTGCGCTCAACCATTCGTTCTCCTCTTTGGTCGCCCTCCCCGGTTCGATGATGATGGTCGCCGTGTCGTCTTGTGATCCGGGCTCGCTCTCCACTTCCTCCTCCTCCTCCTCCTCGTCATCTTCCTCATCGTCGCTGTCGAAAACGTCGCTCGGGGCCCTTTCCTCCACCCTATCTAACTCATCGGCGGTTGATGACCGTCTCTGGCCACGAACCCCGTCGTGCCCAACAGATTCCTCCCCGTCGAGCGAGAGCCTCCTCAAGCCCTCCGCCAAAGGTTTTGTAGACGACGCCGATGTCGTCGAGCCGTGCCTCGAGCGAGCTGATAAGAACCCTTCCTGCTGCTCCTTTCCCTCTACACTCGCACTACCGACCGCTAGTTGCTCGACGATCTCCGCTTCCTCGACCTCCTCCCCTTTTCCAAACCCGCGCACCTTCCTACGCGCCCGAGACGGCGAACGAGACTGGTTCGTCCCTCGGCCGCTGCTTCCCCTGCTGACAGCCAAAGGAGAAGTGCCGGTCGGGACTGGAGATCCGGCCAGTCGGGTAGTGCGCAAGGCGGGACTGTCCAGGGCGCTGCCAGTGGTGCGAGCACCGTTCCCTACGCCACTGTTGGTACGGGAGCGAGAAGGCGAGCGAGATCGCTCGACGCGGCGTCGCTCGAAGGTGAGCTCCTCCGGCACTGTCTCGCCTCCGATGCCGAAACCCTGCACTACCTTCATTGGCGGTCCGGAAGTGATCTCGTTCGATGAGGACTCTCTCCGCCGCCTTCCACGGCGTTGCTGCCGCTGTTGTTCAACGTCGCCGCCATCCGCGTCCTCGTTGGCACCATCCGCCTTAGTCTTGACCTTTTCGCTCATCCTTCTATGCCGCATGGCCTTCCTCTGTCTCTTCTGCCTCCGCTCGTTCTCTCTCATCTCCCTCGCCTTCCTTTTGATCTCGGGACGCACTACGACGCGGATGCGGTACTGAAGCTGGACGATGAGGTCACGTCGGAGGAGCCAGATGAGCGCTTGCAGGTACTCAGCGCGGTGGTAGCGAGACGGGATCAGGGACGAATAGGGCACTGGCTGGGCGGAGAGCATGGCAAGCAAGGTGGGTAGATGCGGCAGGGTCGGAAAGGCGGCGGAGAATGCGGCGGACAATTCCGGAAGTCTGTTAGGGCGCACGAAGGGAAGAGACGGTCACATTGAGCCTCATAAAAAAATTACCTTCCCTGGAGTCCAACGCACTGAGAACGATTAAAATACGAGAACTCACTGTCGGAGGTCGCATGCGGGAGAGACGGTATAGATGTTTCTCAATCTTGGCACGTCAATGACGCGCACCTCTCGATGGTAGATGAGATGTCGGGCGATGGGGTAGAGGTCTTGAACGAGGTCGTAGCCGAGCAGCTCAGCGAGTTCGTTCAGACTGTGGAACAAACGTGGAAGAGCAAGGAATCTGTCAGTATGTCTGCTCCGCGCTTGCTTTTGGAAACGATCGACTCACTTGGGCACTCCCGAGAGCGTCGGCTGCAACAGGCTGACAAGTCGACGAACCCAGCTCTCAGCATCCCTGCGCACTTCCGTACCTCTGCCTACGCCCAATCCGTCTCCACGCTCGTCGACATCGACGCCCTCGGCGGAGACACGCGCCTCGTTGAGCACGAGCAGCGTCTTCCAGGGCAAGAGTAGCGAGCCGGTACCGTACGGCAGGTTTGCTCCCGCCGCGTAGTCCTCATACGCGTCTGGTCTGCCTCCAGACATCGGGTCCAAGGGGTCAGGCTCAGTTTCCAAGTCTTCAGGCCCGGCGTCTAATTCCATCACCCCTGAAGCATCGTCGGGCCGGGATGAATATCGCGCCAAAAGAGACGGTGGAAGCTGAAGATGGGTTGATATACGGTCGTTGACATGGATGTAGGCAGAGCTCGTTGCGGAGATGGAACGGTGGATATGAGCGATAGAGTTCGCGAGAGAAGACTTCTCGAGGGCGAGCGAAACGAAGTCGGAGTAAGGCTTGCCTACAGAAACGTGGAGAAGATAATGTCGAGAATATCAGCATAACGAGAACACTATGAGTTGGTGGGGAGGTATTTGCAAGACCCACCCGCATCGATGCACTCTTCTCTCAACGCGAGCAACAGCTCTGCCTCCTGGCCCACATAATTCGCTCTGCCCTGCTCCACAAACAGCGCCGACGTCATTTTGTACGCAACGTTATCGTAAAACACTTGAAGCCACCGTGTGAGGTCGAACGTTGGGGCCTTGTAGGACGGATCGGGTCGGTCGAGAACGAGGACAAAGTGAAAGAGGCTGATGGAGGAGTGGGAGCCGGTGGAGATGGACGAGGCAGCGCATTGGTCCGGCGCCGCCGTCTTTCCTTCTGCTTCGCTCTTGTCTCCTTTTCCTGCACCTTGTCGTGCTGGTGAGGTCGAAGACGACGGCCGTTCTTGGCCCGCCTCGGACCATCTCCCGCTGCCGGACGAGGAGACTCTTCGCAGACTGCCATCCTTGGGCCTGCCCAGCATCGACGTCCTTTCCTTGCTTCCGTCCCTCCCCATTTGCGCCGCATGCCCTTCCTCCTCAGACCCTCTCTGTTCGTCGTCGTCCTCCTTCTCCCAGTTCTCTCCCTTCTCATCCGCTGCCCCCCAGCTCCAATCTCCATCCGGCATCGCACACACAGGATGCCCGACGAACGCCAAATCGTCGACCACGAGCTCAAACCTGTGATGACAGAGCGCTCGACGCGGGCTGAGGATGGAGGCGAGGAAGCCGGTGTCGTAGCCGAGGAAGGTGTCATACTCGCTAAGGTCCATTAATCCCGTGTTCCGGAGGTCTTGCTCCATGCTCAAACTGTGAGCGTCCCCACTCGCCGTTCCTCCCCCGCCGCCGTAGTAGGATGACGTGTGTCGAGATTTAGCCTGCGACCCTCGAATGGGGGACGACTGTGCGGTGGAGATGGAGCGCCTCGCCGTCGAGCCCGCCTTCCTCGCCTCCAGTCCAGCTCCGAACGCCGCTGAGTCGGCAACGACCTCCTCTCCCGTCAACCTGCCTCTTTCCATCTCATCGACTGAATCGGGCGTCAGCGAGCTCTCGTCGCTATCGTCGCTACTACTTTCCTCTTCCCTCCCCGAATCCCCCTCTTCGTCGTCGTCCAGGACGCTCCTCACATATTCCCCCCCATCGACGGTCCGTCGCGCTCCCGCGCGGCCGTAGTACTTTACGCGAGAATGGCGCGGACGAAGGTGCGGCTTATCAGGCCAACGAAAGACGACGTGCGAGCCGCGGGAAGAGGAGGTGACAAGGAGGACGGCTAGGAGAGGGGAGTCGGGTTGGAAGACCATCGATTCATCTGGTTGAGGTGGAGATGGAAGAAGAACGATCGGTGCGAGTGTCACGACGGCGAGGTCGACTGCGGCAGGCTATCGTCCGTGCTATCTGCTAAGCATGACAAACAGCGTCGAAGGCGCTGAAGACACAAGTCATAAATTTGGGGGGCTCAAGCGAGAGAGGGTAAGGATGATTCGGACGTTCTATGGCTACATTGCAGGAAGGTTGTGAAAATTTGCCACATGAGGGAGACAGCAGTCTAGGCCAGCCGGCGATGAGAAGCCCGGAAAGTGAAAACCCAAGAAGAGGATACCGAGCAAGGTAGATGAGATGCGGGGAGGTGAGACAGAGCACGCAGGGAAGCAAAGCAAAGCGAGAAGCGAGGCTGTTCGTTGAAAAAACCGAGTGAGCACCCGGACAAGTAGGCGATCTATCTCTAATTGATGTAGTCTATGAAGTCGCCCCTCCAGCCACCCTCCTTTCCTTGGCGTAGTAGAAGAATTGCCCCAAGACGATGAAGTCAAGCAAGATGGTGAGGCCCGATCCGGCGAGCCAGGACGCGTTGGCGACGAGGTAATCGCGGTCAACAGATTTGAAGAGGATGCTCGCGACGTACGTGCTTGTGAGATCGAGAGGAGGAGAGGAGGAGCAGAACGGAGGAGACACTTGAGACGAAACGCGCCAATTCCGAGCACTCCAACAGGGCAGAGAAGGGAAGGCTATAGCACTCACGCGTTGCCAGCGACGGCGAAAAAGAACATCGCGAAACTGAGCCCCTCGCATTTTGTCTCCTTGTTCTTGAAAATCTGAGGCATTCGGGAACCCACTGGCAGAGATCAATCGATGGATCGGGATCAGTGAGCAAAGAAAGGAAGGCAGATGAAGAAAAAAAATTATTCAGATATGATTCCAAATCGAAAGGCATTTCCACGTCCTACACAACCCCTGGAACAGTACTCACAATACAACACAGCGCTTGCCCAACCGTACACTTGTGCGTCCCATCTCCACTTCACGTCCGTACCCCTCTCCCAACCTCCCCCTCCCACATCGCCTCCCAAACCGTCATTTTTTGGCGCACCTCTCCCTATTTTAGCTTCTTTGATATACCAAGCCATGACACCCACGCCGGCGACGAGGACGAGGCAAACAAAGTAAGTGATCGCAGAGCGAATGGCGGGGGGGAACTCGTTGGCGGTCCGGTGCTTGGAGGAGGTTTCGGAGTCGTATTCATGTTCTCGGACAGAATGGTCGGCAGAGGGAGCGGAGTTGGGCAGAAGGGGAGTCCGCTCCGATGCCATGGTGTCCGTACCCGCAGTTGTCGCGGATTCCTGCGCGGCAAGAGAACCTTGACGGGCACGGGCGAGAGAGTGGGACTGGCGACGGTGGTCCTTCCAACGATAGTAGTACACTGGTGCAAATGGTGCAAGCGAATATTCGGGTGGATGAGCTTACATGTCCCACGAAAGCTCAATTCAACATGCGGAGGCCTTATGCTTCGCTCACCTTGGAAGAGTAAAATGATGTCACAAAGAGTGTAGTACGCCGCCAATACGATCTATTCGCAACCAGGCCAGACGTGTCAGTGATGAACGCGTGCGTTGGCCAGAACAGGCATGAATAGAGGCGGTGCAGATGCACGTGCGCTCCAGTAGGGCGAGAGGAATACTCACCATGGTCCACAGTAGACCCTGCTGGATCGCACCGATGAGGTTGAATACATCTCCGAGCTGCGAGCGGAAACGAATGTCCAATTTGCCGTTGAGCGAAGATTTCCCGGCAACCAGAGACCAGAGTGTGGCAGCACGGGAGCGGAGGAAGGGTATTGACTTACCAGCCAGACGACGACAAAGGCGACGGACAAACCCTCTCCAGACTGTAGGACATAGTTCTCCCAAATCTGTCTACAAGAGGGAGAACCAGAATAGGGAGGCAGTCATGGCACGATCAGGTTGAGATTTGACCTATCCATTTCAGCATTGCAGGTTCATGTCCCACGCTGAACTGCTTCGCAGAGACTGGACAATGTACTTGAACCGCAACAAGGCCAACTCACGGAGAATAGACGACGACCCAACACGCCACGCTCACCCAGCCCATGATCGAGCTCCACTCGTCCCCAGATGAGACATGTGCGCTGGTGGCGCGGTGGCTCAAGTCGAGACCTCGGCCGTGTGCTTGCAGCAGCGCATTGGTGAGCATCGAGACGGCGTAGCCGGGTGCAGAGGGTGGCATGGGGGTGGGGGCTGGGGACGTGGGAATAGGAGGTGAGATAGAGGTGGAAAGCTGGAGAAAGCGAGGGGCAGAAGAGACGAGGGTGGAGAGAAGGCAAAGATAGTGAAACGTCGGGTCGGGAACGAATTCGAGTCGGTGCAAGGTACCGCAGCCAAATCCCGCAGCAAAAGGCTTAGTCAGCTCCGAATCCAGCCCTCCCCGGAGTTTCCATTGCGGTCCTCTGAAAGCAGGAAGGCACCTCTCTATCACAATTGCTACTACTTCTCACCGATCTTGACGGAAAGCGGTGACAAAGAGACCGAGATGGCCAAAACCACTTACCTTGTCACAGTGAGCTGCTAGACAGGCAGACCAGCGACGGTTTCTGAGCCCATAGAAATGATCTAAAGGGGAACCTCATTGCACTCTCTGTTGATGCACAGGGAGCTTCACGAGGGCTTGGACTTGAGTTTGTCCGACAGCTAGTGAGCCTCGACCTTGCCGTTTCTCCTCCCTTTCCTCTTGACCACGCCTCGCAGCCTCTAAAATAACGGTCGCCGAACGCTTTCGAGCGCTCCAAGTCCAGAAACAAAGCGATGCCTTTGTTGTCGCCGCTGCCAGAAACCCTTCAAAGTCCTCAGAATTGGTTGACCTTACCGCGAGGTCGGGAGGTCGAATCGTCCCCCTCCGGTTGGACTTAACTGACTCTGCGTCTTTCCCGGTGAGCTTGTCCGAAACGAACTCCTCGGCCGCTGCTCTGCCGCTTTGCCGTGGATATGGCTTGCAGGCCTGATTAGGTCTGCACTGCATTTGAGCACAGGCATTTGCGAAAGAGGTCGAAGAAGTGACTCGGATGGCAGGGGCGCCAGATGTGCTCATTCAGAATGCTGGCGGTGAGCACCCCGCCACTGGGCTTTCTCGTCGCTTTGGAAGAGGATGCGGACGTGTGTGAGGGGGCAACATGGTGACCCAGATCAGCTTGGTTTGCCTTTTGTTGAACTGAACTGACATCTCGGTCATACCTCGGCTTCTCTCGGCGATTCTACGTTGTCCCCATGGCAGTGTACGGACAAGGATCACTCCTAGACCTGTAGGCTCGCTTACTCTCTCCTGTCCCATCAGCCCCTTCTTGATTAACTCCGGTAAATATTTGCTCTATTGCTCATCCTTTCCCCCTCCTCCACCAACAACTCCTTCGTAGGCCCCCAAGCGCCCTCCAAGCAGAATTCCAAACCAACCTTTTCGGTCCCGTCGCCCTCTTCCAAGCCCTTCACCCTCTCATGCGTTCTGCGCCAGAGGATGAGCGTCGGGGCCCGAAGAAGGTCATTCATATCAGCAGCGGGTACGGGAGCATCACAGGTGGTCATCATGAAATGAAACCCGCTTGTGAGTTTCATTGGCTCCTCGTCGGCCGTTTTCCACCCGACCGGCCTGGCCGTCTTTCGCGGGGAGATGGCCTCAACTGATTCCGTTCTCAGGCGAACCGACCGCCTAATAAATCAGCTTATACGCTCTCTTTTCCTTCCGCTCCCTCTATTGCGCACGTCAAGATTCATTAACGAAAGCAGCGCTCAACATGTACACCCGTAAACTTTCCGCCGACCTCCGTTCTCGCTACGGCGAGCAAGCATGGATCGTCCTCTCTCTCGATCCTGGCTGGGTGCAGGTACGTTTTTTGCGCGTGCTCCCTTCGGTTGAGAGTCACTTTGGACCGCCCCCTCCAGACGCTTGATTGACCCCATCGTCATCATCACTGTCCTATTAAAACTTTGTTCTTGACCTGTCCCACCCCCACCCCCGCGGCCTATCGATTCCGCTCTCTTCTTCTCGTGCATCACTGCCCTGGCGTTCCAGACTGACATGGGCGGACCAGAAGCGCCGTTGAAAAAGGAGCAGGCGATAGAAGGCATGTTAGTCTGCCGTGGGAGCCCAGATGGCGGCGACCCGTTCGTTTCCTCCTCCGGTCGTCGTCTCTATTCATCTTCTCCGCATCTTCTCATCTCCTCCATGTCTTCCCTCGCCGCCTCTTCACCCCACCAGGCTCAAAGTGATCGAGTCGGCGACGGCGAAGGACAGCGGTCGGTTCATCTCCTGGCAGGGCCGGGACGTGCGATGGTGATGTAGACGGCGTGCGTGGCGTGCGCGCCTATGGATACTACACACGACACGGGGTTTTCTTTCATCTCCTGTCGCTCGCTCGACGGGTTTGTTATGGTCCCCAACCATACTGTCGTTCTTCCAGACGAAGGAGGGACCAGGGAAAGATCGTTTGAAAAGAATCATCCGACGAGGCAGGGTGTCCAGCTCCGATAGCGACGTCGTTCATCTGTGAAGCATCGTTGCGCATCGCCTTCATGCGCGCCTACAGGTGAAGGCAAACATGGGCAGCTGTCTTCATGCACAGGCTGCAGACATGCAAGCAGAGCTGGAAGTAAGCCAAACTGCGCGCGGCTGAGCTGGCGGCGCTTGCTCGTTTTCTGACACTCCGTTTCTGTTATTTAAACCTCGACTTTACGCTCGGCAGGCGGCTTTCAGTCCTCCCCTTGATTCAGCTCTTGTGGCAGCGATCGCCCTAGAGCCTGGTCAAACGTACGTGAATGAGAGTCCTAGCGCTTCGCACAGTGGACGAGTCTCGCCGGCGGGCGGCAGTGGAACCGGGTATGGGAATGGAAGTGCAAGGTCGGAGGACTCGGAGAGCGTGCGAAGAGCGCTGGAGGAGTGGAGTCTTGCAGAGGAGAGCGAGTTTGGGACGGGAAAAAGCTCGTCCAGCTCGTCTTCGGCGTGGCTCTCTTCTTCGCCTTCGAGCTCGCAGACGCATTCTGCGGCGAGGTTGACGGGTTGGTGGGATGCACGGGTTGATACACGGAGACGTGAGAGAATGAAGGAGACCAAAGACCAAAGGAGTGAAAGAGAGCGTTCGTAGTGTCCAAGGACCACGCGACAGTGAGGCACGGATGAGGGCGGAAATGAGACGAAGTGGGAGAGGAGGGAATCAAAACGAAGCGGGAAAGGAGAGAAGGACGTCCTGAGTATGAACCGGGAATAGAGGCGAAGTAGTGAATGTCCATGTCGAATGGTCGCCCGTTGGACGTCCAATGGGGAGGGAGCTGAGATTGTCCGTGACGAGAGAGAGGACCGAACGAGTCGTGCTGAGAGCCAGGAAAACGTCCATCACGGTGTGTCACACGAGGGAAAACCAGATCGCCACTGTGGCTCTTGCCGACCGATCGACCTATCGAAGCTTAGCGAGCCTCGCCGGGCGGCAGCGGCCCGTGCGCGTTCACTGGTTAGGATCGAGCTCGAAGGGACAAGGAGCAGCGCTGATCTGTGTGCCAGCCTCCTTTGTGCCGATGAGGCCGGCGATCTTCATGGTGATCAGCACACGCAAGTTCAGGCCTGGTCGGTCTTCGTGTCCGGGGTCTGCGGTGTGAGAAAAAGGGGGAGAGTCAAGAGAGAAGGGCGACAAGAACGAGGAAAAGCCGGGTCGACAAAGTCAGGAAAGGAAGCGAAGGAAATGACCGCTATTGGAACGCAGGTAGGAAAGCGGGGACGAGGGGAAGGAAGGTACTCACATTTGTGCCCACACGCTTGGTAAAAGTCTTGCCCTGTCAGCGAGACGAGAACCAGACAGAAATGAGGAAAACGGCGGTCGACATACTCCAGCCAAGCGCAGCTCAACCTTCCCAAAGGACCTGCCACATTGACGAGACGAGGCGCTTACAAGTCTGATCGCTCCTGCTGCTGCCGGTGTAGCTGAACAGAACCGGGATATCCACTGGGGACTTCTTGCGACCGGGGATGGTCTGGGAGCCTGGAAAACCGCCCTTACCGACGGGCATGTTGGTGTTGAGGTCGTGCACCTCCACGTCGAGGGAGGTGAACCGGAGAGGGAGCCAGTTGGAGCTGGCGTCCACTGGAGGGTAGACGGGACGTAAAGCAAGCCAGATCAAGCCAGATCGCATCGCAGGAGAACAAGCGCACAAAAAGATTACGGCTAATCCGAGCGACGACACGAGGAAGAGGGGGACGGAAGGAGGGATACGCACGTTCGACTTGCATGTTCATGTTCATGCTAAAGTTAGCAGGGACCTGGGAGACGTTCATCTTGTCCACCGCTGCGAAGGGGGTAGCGGTGAGGAAAGAGAAGCCAGGAGTGCGCGGGATTGTGAAGTAGAGGACGACGGCGATGCTGCGAGGCGGTCAGGGAACACGGGGACGAGGACGAGGGGTGAATGAGGGGAAAAAAGGACGAGGAGGATAAGGGAAGGGTGAGCCTGTGACCATCGAGCTCGCCGGCGAGGGATCCGCTCGGCGTCGGGACAAGGCAAAGCGATACCCACCAAACGAGGAGGAAAAAGCCTACAAACACGGCCTCCCTCGGGCCGATAATGCCGCAAATCCTCCGCTGACCCTCCCCCCTCCTCCACTCGTTGAAAGCGCTCACTTTCGCCTTCCTCTTCTTCTTTTTCTTTTCAGCCCTGCTCATCCTCTTCAGCTCCGTCTCGGTGTACTCTTGTCCGAGAGCGGGGACGGTGACCACCTCAACGTTCGACGGGTTCTCTTCGTGGTCCACCGAAGGGTCCCGTAGAGCGCCTCCCTCCTCGTCCTTGACCTTGAGAGGGAGGGAAGAGGAGGTGTCTGGGAGGGGTCCGTACGAGCCTCGCGACATCTTGGACAGGCGCCTGTCCCCCATTGCGTACGGCTCCGGGTAGCCTCCGGCGAGGGTCGGCGTGAACGAGCCGACAGACTGACGGTGGGCGTGCGCGTAGCTGGAGACAGGGAACAGAACCATGTCTCAGTGCCGTTCGGCGGCGGCGCGCGAGGACCGAGCCCGTCCTTGAACTCACGAGTCGGCGGAAGAGAGAAGGCCTTCGGAGTATTTCGCCCCGACATTGTTGAAGTCGTTAATGACGTTGAAGGCATACGGATCGTCTGCGGGAAAGTCAAGCAAGACGGGAAGGAAAGCCGAGGCGAAGCGGGACGAGGGAGAAAGCCGGAGCGGGAAAAGGACACGAGCTTGTCAGTCGAGCTACGACCTGAAGCGGCGATGGAAATACTTCGCTCGCCTCTCCCCTCCGCTCCCCGCCTTGCCTTCCACAACCCAAGAAGCTGGGGAAAGAAAGACGTGGAGCGCGCCGGCAGAGACGGCACGCACCGTGAAAGTCGGCCGGATCAAAAGCACCGGAGACGACTTTGCTCATCCTCGCCTGGGACGACCGGTTCGGCGGCGTCACCCGACCAGGTCGGATGGAGGATGCCCCAGCAACGCTCCCGCTCCCGCCGCCGAGTCCGGGCGGTGCACCGTCGAAGTACGAGCTGCCGGGCTGGGCGTACCCGTAGCCGACCATGCCTGCGCCCGAGATGGGCCTGGGGGACGGCGTGGCCCGTCCGGCGGTCCCTCCTGTGCCGAAGAAGGAGGAAGCGGTGGAGGTCCGGCGGTGCCGGTCCTGGGTATGGTCTTCTCCAGAGCTCATGGTGGATCCACGGGATTATCTTGGAGATGAGGGAGGGTGGGTGGGCGGCGGAGGCGCCGTGGATTTGGTGGCGATGCGATGTTACTGATCGCTATTGCCGATCGCGATGGAGTGGAGAGGGGGAAGGAAGAGGAAGCTGTGAGACTGAGGAGGAGGGAAGAGGGGAAGGGGGAGGAATGAAAGAAAGGATGAACAAGGCCCTCCCTTCCATCCTCCCCTTCCCCTTGCGTTTTCAGGCCCACTCACGTCCACCTGCTAGAACATCGTCGCGGACTGCGGCGACCGACCCCAGCCAGCCAGAGCCGCGTCGGCCGGCTGGCCGTGATTTCATCCACCCACCGACGACTCATCGCCGCGACATGACTTGCAGGCTGAGACTCCTTCACCGCCACGCCCGCCTCCGAGCCGCTCTTCACACTGTGCGCAGAGCGTTACGATGACTTGTGTCAAACCGAAGAACGGGATGTGAAAGAAAGAAAGAAAAGTTGGATTGCGCGCGAAGACATGCATGCGGTGATCGGTGATCGAGGATGAACAAATGAATGTACGCGAGTGACGGGGAAGAGGGAGGTGGCAAGATAGGAAGGAAGGAAGAGGGAGCAAGATGGAATAAGATAGAGACAGGGTACGCAGGCTGGGACAGAGGGGGGCAGGAGCGCGGAGGACCTAAGAATGATCGTGGAATCGAGTGGATTAGGGGAAGGCGGGGAGGGGGAGGGGCCGTGATATCGAAGAGGGTATCGTCGTTCGTTGATCACACGAGAGCGAGGCGAGAAGAAAGGGAGAGGGAAAGGCTCTTCCTCCTTCTCTTCCTCAGTCGTCCGAAAAGCCGGCCAGCCGAGCCCTCAAGCTTTCCCACGCGCCCGAGGCCTTGGACGTCCACACGTGCTCCGTCTTGACGAACCGCTTGCACTCCTCCTCTGCCTTCCTGCTCTGCCAGTTCAGCACGAGCAGCTCGTTCCACATCGCGTACCGCACGAACGTTCTCCGTCGAAGAAGCGCCCCGATGGTCGCCTGGTCCGACGCAATCGAGCGCGTCAGCTTGTCCGCCTCGGCCGCCGTCGCGTCCGATGCCGCGCCTCTTCCTCCGCCTGAGCCGGTACCCGAAGACGAGGCGGCCATGGGGCTGCGGAGCGACTCGAGACGGTGCTTGGACGACTCTACACGCTTCTTCAGGAAATCCACCTTATCCGGCGCCAGTCTGTCGTGTCGCAGGACGAGGTCCCGGAACGAGGCGTAGAGGTCGCGTTGGTACTGCCCACGCAGGGTAGAGTTGAACGTGTTGAAAGAAGGCGAGTAGCAAAGATCGGAATGAGCGCAAGTGCCACCTCTGCCCAATACCTTAGCACGCCATCCGCTCCCGCACACTCCCGCTCACCTTCAAAGCCTCCAAGGTGCCGAGCATCAAATCACGAGAACGCGACTCCACGGCACCGGCGTGATTCTGAAACGCGTCCGATACCTGTCCGAGAGTCTCTTCCACCCTCCTCTCGCCCTCCGGACGCCAGGTCTGCGCGCTCGCTTCAGCTAACGTGTTGAGCGAGAGGCTGAACCGCGAGTAGTCGGCCTGAAGGGAGGCGGGACGAAAGACGAACGGGGAGCCGGCGGCGGTTATTAGAGTCGGGAGCGTCACAAGGCCAAATCGGGTCAAGTCCGGTCGGCACGCGCCCCAGCCAAACTTCAAAAGAGAAAGGCCGGGAGACCGTCCACTCATCCACTCACGGCGGCAGCTTCCTTCCTTTTGATCACCCTCTCAAACACCACGCAGGCCCGACTCCATCCGTCGACGACGCCCTCCAAAGCCCTCCTCGTCTTGGCGATCTTCTCCTCCAGATCGGCTGGCACGGACATCTCCTGCACAGCGTCGAGAGTCTTGGTGGACGATTCCTCATCGAGAGAGATGGAAGGGTTGTGTTTGCGCCAGACGGAGATCTCAGAGGGTTCGGTGAGGAAGGTGGACAGGAGCGAGTCTTCGCGGAGGATGGGGTGGGAGACGAGGAACTGTAGAAAACGGAGGAGGCCGCGTCTGCGCGAACGAGCGGACGGAGATGGGGAGCGGAAACGAGGCGGTCAAACGAGGAAGCGGTGGAGGTTTTCTTGCAAGCAGCCCGCCAGGAGCTCACCTCCTTTTCTCGAGAAACTCGTCATCGGCTGTCATGTGTCGTCCGGAGACTGGAAAAGGTCAGAAAAGGAACGAGCGAGCGGACGGACGGACGGACGAGAGAACACGATACGATATGATACGTTGGACAGATGATCGAACGATCGAACGGACAAGCGGACCGGGACGCCCGCATCAGCGGCGGTTGGAAATGGAGGAGAGAAAAAGGAAAGGAGGGTTCAGGACACCCACTGGCAAGGCGCTTCGGAGGCAGGCTGGTTAGCAAGCGGAAGGGGTATCTGCGCCGGGAGGGAATGAGAGCGTGAGTGAAGATCGCGGCGGGGGTCAGCCTGTGCGCCCGACTAGGTTGCACCTGCTCGGCCATCTCCATCCAATTTTCCATCCCACTCACCTCTTTGTCAAACACTCAAGCAACCAAACGAAATCCGAGTACCTCCTCAGAACGGCCGATCGTCTCCTTTCGCTTTCGATCGAATACACGTGGTGGCCGAAAAGGAAGCCGACCGTCTCCGGCTTGAGCGTGACGGAGACTTCCTCAGCAGGTCGCCAGGCGGCCGAGAAGGGATCGCTCACGTTTCCGATGCCCACTCCGGGGGAGGTGATGCCCGTGACGCTGGCAGGATCCGCTCCGAAGCCGTTGGGCACGCTGACGCCGATGGCGTTGGTGGACGAGCCCCATGGATCGGACTCGAGCGAGCTGGGGGCGTACCGCACAGCGAGGTTGGACGGCGAGGATGAGGTGGTTGCGGTGCTAGAGTTGAGCTTGGACAGGTCGAGCTTTGGAGAGGGGAGGTGCGGTGCGCGGGTTGCCACTACTTCTACGTCGAGCTCTGCGAGGCGGCGCGAGCGGAAGAACGGAGGAGCGGGGAAGAGGATACGACGTCAATGGTTTCTCAGGCGCCTTCTCTCTCTAACACTGGCCGCCGGACCGCCGCGGCTCCCTTGGCTAGAGAATAGACTCACCCTCTCCACCCTGCGCGAACGCGACGAGCGCGAGCGCGACGAAGAACTCCACCGCGCGGACGCGCGAGCGACTGGTGGCGATGTTAACGATGCGTTCCACGACACCTGCGCCAAGACCAGAAGCGGAGAGAACCCGATTGAGGCTGGTTAGGGAGATGGTGGAGGCGGAAGGGTCGGTGCAGGCGAGGTCCCAGGCTGTGCGATAGATCGGGGGCAGGGTGGATCCGTCGGCTGCGAGACGAACAATACGAGAAATGGCGAGCGGCAAAGGAGAAAGGATAGCACGTGAGAGCGCCGCTCAAACGGACGTTGTGAGCCGGTTTTCAATGCTGCTCACCTAGCACGGAAGCGAGCGCAGACGTGTTCGAGCCGTCATGGCCGGTTAGCGAAGGCGCAGAGGCAGAGCCGGGAACGGAGAAAGCGGGAGCGGCAGATGGCGAAGCGGAGGCGTGGGAGTTGGACGGAAGGGCGGAGGAAGAGGATGTCCACGGGTCGTCAAAGGAGTCAAAGACGGGCGTAGCCAATGCGAGAGGGTTGGGTCGGACGTTGGCGAAGCCGCTACCTCCACCCGCGCTTCCTCCTCCCGCCGCTGCGCTTGCTCCTGAACTGGAGGTGTTGCCGCCAAGGGAGCCGTAGGCGGAGAAAGGACGAGGAGAGTCAAAGAGGGACATGGCTTCTGGGCGCCGAAAGGGAGCGGCGTTCGACAACGGCGTTGGACGTTGGTGAGCTCGACTGGGATGACGGCGAGTCTACGTTCTACGGAACGATGCGAGTCCCTAGCGAGCGACGGCGGCAACAACGGTAAAGGGGAAGGAGCCAATAAACGGGTGCGAGCGTATGCGTAGATGTGCGTGGAGAGGGAAGATGGGGGTCTAGGTTCGAGACGAGTTGCTCGTCGCCTGGGATGCAGCCATCAGGAAGCGAGAACGTGACGGTGATCTGGTTAAGAGTGGCTCGGCGCCATGCACAGGCTGCCACGTCACGTGCTGCCACTGGTGGTGGGGGGCCGATCACCAGCGCCCGGAGCGCGCGCTCGGCCGCGACGACGACGACGACGACGACGAGCACAAGCCCCTCGACAGACGGACGGACATACAGCATGACCGACCAGGAACAGCAAAAGAAAGCTTTGGCGACCCCAGCACGGGACGATGCGCAGCGCCTGCTTGACGAGCTCGAGTCGCTCGGCGCCGAGCCGGCGCCCCGCCGCGCCCTGTCCGGCGCCCAGGCCCGCCCGAAGGCTTCCTCGAGCTCCTCCAAAGAGTCATCTTCTAACCCTCCTGCCGGTGGGGCCGCGATCGCGACTCAGGCTTCTGGAGTAGGAAGCGGGGGCGGAACGAAGATGGACGAGGCGCAGGCGCTGCTCGACTCGTTCGATGAACTCGCCGCCTCCACGGCGCGAAAGAGCCTGGGCGACGCCGGCATCGCCCGTCCGCCCTCTGGTGGGCCCGGTTCAGTCCGGGCAGACCTGTCGAGGGCGTCATCACGCGGTTCGCTCAAGGGTCCGACAGTGGCCGCGGCGTCTGGAAGTGGGAGGGTTTCGAGTGACTCGCAGCGCTCTCCTGGCGGGGCTGGACAGAGCAAAACTCCGCCTTTTGGCGACTCTGCGGCGTCTCAGTCCGTTCCCACGGAGAAAGAGGCCACGGCTCAAGGAGAAAGCGATGGCGGCGGCGGCTGGGGGTCTTGGGGAGGCGGCTCGTCGTGGGGCGCGATGTGGTCGCAAGCCAGCAACGTGCTCCAACAAGCTCGCAACGCAGCGGACGAGCAGGTGAGGAACTTGCAGAAGAACGAGCAGGCGAGAAAGTGGGGTGAGAATGTGAGGGACTATGTGAAGAATGTGCAGCTGGAGAAGATTGGTGAGTGAGTGAGTGGAAAGGAGGACAGGTCGGCGGTTCAGTCGTTGACCTCGTATTCATTCCGGCCTGGGCCTGGGCGCAGGCCACGACCTTTCGACGGTCGGACGAAGCACGTTGTCGGACATCCTCAATGCCGTGGCACCTCCCATCGCGGAACACGAGGTGATCGAGATCACGTTGAGCCACGACATGGTGGGTTACGACGGCATCGAGTCATTGGTGTACAAGGTTCTCGCCAAGGTGATGGAGCAGGTGGAGAACGGCGGCGACCTGGTGGTGAACAAGCGGGAGGAGGAAAAGAGGAAGGAAGAGGCAGGGGCGGAGAGGGACCTTAATGCGATCGACGGATTCCAGGCGGCGTACAAGCTGGCAGAAGTGAGCGTTCTTTCGTTCGAGCGTTGATTGGCGGCGACGTCGGCGGCGTGCTCACGCCTCATCGCTGTGCTGTCTGCAGGCCAATTTGGAATCTCTCATCAAGCGATATGAGGCGACGCCGAAGCCGACAGCGCGCAACCCAAACGTGTCGGTGCCGGTGACGACTTGTCCTGTCTTTCTTCGCATCCAGCCCTGTCTGGCCGCGCTTCCCTTCTACCCGCTGGGCGAGGGCGAGGAGCAAGGAGAGTCGAAGGACGCGCTCGGTTCGAGTCCGGAAGCGCAGAGACACCTGTTCTTTGTCCTTTTGCTCCAAGACCCGAACAACGCGCTCTCCCATCGTACCGTCACGCAAGCGCTACCGGGGAGTTGGCTGGACGTGCCTTGGGAGCAGAACGAGTGGGTGGAGGACGCGATGGTGGACGTGCTCAAGGGCGGTCTGACCGTGATCGCACAGGGTGAGTGGGGCGACGAGCGCAATCCAGTCCGATTCGTCCACGAGTGGGGACGACGCTGACATTTGCGTATCCATCCGTCCATCCATCGATCGATTCCCCGCGTCCATCCATCGATTCCCCGCACCCGCTCCTTGGAATACTTGGAATAGACTACGTCTCGGGCCGTCAGACTGGACGGAGCATCAAGGCGATCAAGCCAGAGGCCGTGCAAGGCGAGAAGAGCACGACGGAAGGCGTGCCTCCACGGAGTGGTGGCGAGGCCGACGCCGACGCCGCATGATGCCCCCCCCCCTCCCAGTGGGAGCTGGCTCTTCTTTCGCATATCGTTCGGTTCGTCAGTCAGCGTGCAGGGTTGGTTGCCACGTGACGTGACGAGGGCTAAGGAAAGTGGAAGAGGGCAAGTGGTGTAGGTCATTATCGTACATGGTGACATGGGCGAACCCGGTTCGAGCGGAGACATATGACATACGGGAGAAGGAGACGGTGCGAACGAGCCGTCTGTGTCTCTATGTCAGCTAGCTGGAGAAAAAAACTCATCGCCGGGGGCGCGTCCGTCCATCCATCTTGGATATCCGCCCATCCAACCAAAATCTGGGGCGGCGGCTAATCATGCGGTTGGTTGGTGGAGTGAGCGCGGGAAAGAGAAAATTGGGGGTGTGACGATGCCGGAAAGACAAGGTGGGGTGCCGCGCGAGGTGGACGCCGACGAGAGCGGGCGCTGAAGGAGAAAGAAGGGCGACGGGCGACAGGCGAGCGGGAAGGTCGAATCGAGGCGTTCGCTTCGTTCGTTGGGTTGAGCCGGGTCGCGTGGACGGACGCCGTGATCCGCGGGCCCCTTCCCTTCCTTCCCCTCCCTCACCTCCTCGACGGCTGTCCCGCGCTCTGGCCACATGTTCCGGGATGTAAATGTACGAACGAACAAAAAACGAACGGTCGCATTCCACAACTACACCCACCTGCGCCTCGGCGTCTCCGGCATCCCCACCCGCCCACCTCCAACCAACCAGCCCGCCCGCCAACCAGCCATCCACGATGCCGGTACGGCGGGGGTGCGGGTGCATAGAGAAACAGGAGCCGACGCGCTTTGGCTGGGCTTGGGCTTGGGCTTGGGGCGGCTGGGGCGGCTGGGCTGGCTTACCTCGTGACGCTACATTGTTTGGCTCCATGGGCGTTCTCAGTCCACGTGGTACATGCAGGTGCGCGCGGCGGGCGTGATCACCGGCGGCAAGACGGGGTCGCCGTCCGGCGGGCCAAGTCTTGTTCTATACGTGCCTATAGCCTCCCTTATTATGTCTCGGCCAGGAAAAGCCGCCCCTGGCCCGTCTCCGAGGCGACTGCAAAGAAAGACAAAAAAAAAAAAAACAACAACAAGACAGTCTCATGACTGTCGACCGCGGCGGGCCCACAGCGCAGCGCAGCAAAATCCAGCTTCTTACGGGACTCGAACCCGCAACCTCCGGATTAGAAAGCCGGTGCTCTAAGCCATTGAGCTAAAGAAGCTTTAAGTCAAACATCAAACATTCAAACATCAAACATGGTCGTGCAGTTCAGGGGTCGATGACCACTGGCATAGCTGTAGGAAGCTTCGCCGATATGGTGCCGATCGTCGTCGTAATCAAGAACATGACTCTAGGGCGAGGAAGAAGCCAATAGACCACGGAAGACTATCTATCGACTTAGCCTGGTCTCTTGAGTGCACTTGA
The DNA here is from genome assembly GCA_029717575.1 of Peribolospora kevripleyi. Lineage (NCBI taxonomy): Eukaryota > Fungi > Basidiomycota > Peribolosporomycetes > Peribolosporales > Peribolosporaceae > Peribolospora > Peribolospora kevripleyi. Next base: position 160,120 of record JAMDHV010000011.1, read on the forward strand.
GCCCCCCCCGGCCGACTGTCGATATCGCTCTCGTCCCCGCCCCCTGCGATCGAACGGTTCGCTCGCCGTGCTCCGCTCCGTCCCGCTCTCCTCTCCCGCCTCTCCTCGCCTTGCCTTGCCTTGCCTCGCATCGCCTGGCCTGGTCTCGACCTCGTGGTTAGTCGCCGAGGGACGAAAGCCGGTCGGTGTCCCCCGCCTGGCGTCCAACCCCAACGACCGCTGCACGCCGCCCAGTCAGTCGCCGTAGACGCCGGAGAGAGAGACGCACTCCGGGCGGACGCTGACCAGCCAGATAGACAGACAGCCACAAAGACACACAGACGGCTGACGTAGACGCAGGGACGGACAAGGACGGCGGTGGTCGTCGTCGTCTTCGTCGACTACGGACCCGACCCACTCGGCTCGTTTCTATTCGACTCGGCTGGGCTCGACTCGACTCGGTGCAGCGACATAAAACATAAAACATACCCGCTCCGACTCCGCCTCCCTTCTCCCTTCCCCCACCATCTCCTTCCTCCCCTCCCTCCCTCCAACTCCACCCTCTTTCCTCTCCGCCATGGCCAACCCGAACCCGTCCCCGTCCCCTTCCTCCGGCCCCCTCGCCCACAATGACCCTCTCAGCCTTCACAACGTCAAGGCAGCCCTGCTCTCCGTCCCCAGCACACCCATGAGGTCCGCCACCCCCATCGACCACAAGGTCGCCAACGACACGTGCGTAGGTGGACGAGTCGAAGAACGTACGAAGGAAGATCGGATCGGCTGACTCCGTGAACCCCCCCCCTTTCCAGTGGCTACCGCGATGAGGTCTTCGAAGGCAAGCGCGAGCAGGCCGCCAAGGTAGAGGCCCTCCTCCGCCAGAAGGGCTTCATCCCCCCCGAGCTCGTCAGCGCCGAGGTCGCCTGGTTTTATCAGTGCGTCTTGTCCTCCTCCGTCTTCCCCCAGCTCATCTCCGCTCACCGCCTCCCCCCCCCCTCTCCCCCCACCTCAGGAACCTTGGAATAGACGACACTTACTTTCGTCTCGAGTCCGTAGACACCGTCGCCGATCACGTCCTTGCCCTCTTTGGAGCCAAGATTATGGCCTATACCAAGCACTCGAACCGGCTCGAGATTGATCTCGAGAAGGAGAGCGAAGAAGGCGCTGTTTATATTCACAGCTCTCAGCCCGGTAGGAGCCAGCTCGATGGCCCGCTTTGGGAGAGGAAGTGGGTGCGGGCGAGCGAAGCGAAGCGCACAAGGCACGCATGACACCATGGCCCGCGCTCACCGTCGCTCCTCCATCTCCTTCTTCCCCAGGATCGACGAGAACTACCTTGACGCCTCGACGTCCCCCGACAAAGCCTACCGCCTCGAGACGTACCGCTCCACAGGCCCCGTTTCCGCAAAGTCGTCCCAGCAGTTGCGCTGCTACTTCCTCGCCAAGTGCCACTTCGACAACCCCACCCCCGTTCCCTCCGACCCATCCTACTCCGACATCCGCCACGTCTCCGACCGCACCTTCCTCTCCAAGGCCTCGGAGAACACGATGGCCATCTACCAGAGCGTCATGGAGCAGACCCTCATGAGGCATGGCCCCGTCATCGAGCTCTTCGAGGTGGAGGGCTCGAGGGAAAAGAGGGTGGTCATCGGCTATCGCATGGGCACCACCAAGCACTTCTTCTCTGCCCTCAGCGACCTCTATCACTTTTACGGCCTCTACAGCTCGCGCAAGTACGTCGAGCAGTTCAGCAATGGCGTGGTGAGTGCGCCACCGCCCTGCCGTCTCTTTGTTATCCGTACCGCCTAATTTTATCTTATTTCCTTTCCAGACCATCATTTCCTGCTACCTCAACCCGCTTCCCAACTCGCGCGGCCCGCCTATCGAGCATTCCATCCACCAGATCACCAAGGAGATCTCTTTAATTTATGTCCTCCCTGACAGTCAGTACGGCCGTCTGTTCGCTCGCGTTCCCACCGTCTTCATAATCTCACGATGCCATCTCGTACGCAGACCCTTTCTTCTCCGGCACTGTCGAGCCCGGTCTTGGCCATGCCGTCCAGGAGGCGACGTGAGTCTCTTTCATTGCCGTGGACGAAACTAGAAGTTTTATCGTGCCTCTAACAAACGCTTTCCTTCTCCCATTCCACCCAACAGGTACGCATATGTCGGCTTCATCTTCGCCCAGCACTTCTGCAGTAAGCATCGCCCGCCTCGCCATGTCGATCGCATCCCTCGATCGAGTGCTCACCATCCTCCTTTCCCCTTTCTCCCCTCCCCTCGTCTTGGCGCCCGGTTCGTGTACACAGACCGGTTGGGTCAAGCATACGCAGCGCTGAGGAATGTCCTCGACGAGTCCAACCCGGTTCATGCGACCGTGCTCAACGACATCCGCGTGCGCTTCAGGGAGGAAACGTTCACCAGGCAGAGTATTCAGGATGTCATTCTTGCCCATCCTGAACTGGTGAGTTTCGTATCATGTCGTCTGGCATACACCCCGTGAAAGAGTGCGTCCGCTCGGTTCGCGCACTGATCCATCATGTTCCCTCCATTCCCTCCCTCCTCCCTTTTCATAAACTCCCAGATCCGGACGCTCTACGTCCACTTTGCCAACATTCACTACCCTGGCGCTGAGAATGACCAACTAGTGTAGGTTGCAGTGGCTTTCTTTTTCCTCTCCCTCTCACAGCCAGTGCGGACGTCCCATTTACTTTGCTTGCTCCCGGCCATTCGCAGCCCGACCCTGTCCTACCAGCGCCTCCGCACCGAGGCCGTCCTCACCGACGAGCAGGTGTACGACAAGATCCGCAAGGCCGCCACCAACACCCACGAACTGCAAGTGCTCCAGGCGTTCCTCATCTTCAACAAGGCTACGCTGAGGACCAACTTTTACAGTGGGTCTCTGTCCACTTTTGTAGTTTTATGTGGGAGCGCAAGGAACGGTGGCTGACTGAAAGCCGCGGTGCTTGTGTGTCACTTTTCTAGCTCCGACCAAGGTCGCCATCAGCTTCAGGCTCCATCGTAAGTGGTGCTTTCACGTTTTCTTCCTTTTCCAGCGTTCCCGCGAACGTGCCCTCATCCCCAACCTTTCCACGCACAGCCTCCTTCCTCCCAGAGGAAGAGTACCCCGTCAAGCCGTTCGGCATCATGTTCGTCGTCGGCGTCCAGTTCCGCGGCTTCCACGTGCGCTTCCGTGACGTCGCTCGCGGCGGAATCCGCATCATCCGCTCGCGCAACAAGGAGGCCTTCTCCATCAACCAGCGCACCCTGTTCGACGAGAACTATGCCCTTGCCTCGACGCAAGCGTTGAAGAACAGTGAGTAGTGGGCGAGGCGGAGCGAAGGGAGAGGCACTGGACTTGACGTTTGCGTCGACGCGGGCTGAATGAACGACGTCGTATGTCTTTCTTCGCGTTTCTCTCGCGCCGTCAGAGGACATTCCCGAAGGCGGCGCCAAGGGCGTTATCTTCCCTGACCTCGACGCTGATCCCAAGCTGGCGTGAGTGTCGATGGTCTGCATGTCCCGACATCGCCGATTAAGGGTAGCATCGACCGTCATGGCTCATCACCTGCATTCGCCCTTTCTTTCCCTTGCCGTCTGCAGGTTTGAGAAGTACGTCGACGCAATCCTCGACCTGCTCATCAAGGGCTCTACGCCCGGTGTCAAGATCGAGATTGTGGACCTGCTCAAGAAAGACGAGCTGCTGGTGAGGTCCAGTCCGCCGCTCGAACGAACGCTTTCTGGATCGGTTGGCTCGGAGTCGAGCTATCGTGTTGATGATCATCGCGTCGCCGCGCTCTGCCCGCTTTTTTTCGCAGTTCCTTGGTCCCGACGAGGGCACTGCCGGTATGATGGACTGGGCCGCTCGTGAGTGGAGGGACCTCCTCCTGCGCGCTTGCTTGCCTCCAAGCGGGCTGGCTCAGCTGACCCCGTTGTCTCCCGCGGAACTCGCTTCGCAGTGCACGCTCGCGAACGTGGCGCTCCCTGGTGGAAGTGTGAGTGAACGTGATGTGATGTCCATCTCAATATCGTACCTTCTCGCTCAACTTGGCCCCGTCTACCGGATTTGGCTTACGTTCGCCGTCCCTTACATACGTAGCCTTTACGACCGGAAAGACGGCCGCTACGCTCGGCGGCGTTCCGCACGACGTGTGGGGCATGACGGTGAGTGTTCGATTCACTGGAACCACGCGGTGGACTGTCCGTTAGGCTGCAGAGCTAACTCGCTCGTTCTGTCTTTATCGCATCGTGTCCGATGCAGTCTTTGGTGAGCGAGCAGTCGTTTCGTGAATGATGGCTCGCCCAGATCGGCAGGTCTTCTCATGGCCACTACTCCTTCGTCCTTGCCACCCTTTACAGAGCGTGCGGCAGTACATCGTCGGCATTTACAAGCAGCTCGGCCTCAAGGAATCAGAGATCACCAAGGTACAGACCGGAGGACCGGACGGTGACCTGGGTAGCAACGAGATCTTGCTCAGCACCGACAAGATGGTGGCCATCATCGACGGCTCCGGCGTCCTCCACGACCCTCACGGTATCGATCGGGCCGAGCTCGTCAGGCTCGCCAAGCGTCGCGTGACCATCTCCGAGTTCGATACGTCCAAGCTGTCCAAGGACGGATATCGCGTGCTCGTTGACGAGACCGACGTTCGGTTGCCTTGTGAGTGTCGGAGACGTTCGCGCTCGATTTCGGTGCCCCATTTGACGTCTTCCTATCGTTTCCTTCACAGCCGGAGAGCTCGTGCCCGACGGCGTGCAGTTCCGCAACAACGCCCATTTCCGCTTCAAGTCCGACCTCTTCGTGCCTTGCGGCGGTCGTCCCGAGGCGATCAACATCTCCAACGTGTCCAACCTCTTTGATGCCGAGGGCAAGCCGCATTTCAAGGTGAGCGGCTACCGTGCCGGGCCACCAGCCGCGCTCGTTCTTCGTCGGAGCTCGTTAGCTGATGAGTCGGTCCCCACGGCTCGAATTCGCCAGTACATCGTGGAGGGCGCCAACCTTTTCATCACTCATCAAGCTCGTCTGGAGCTGGAGAGGAAGAAGGTCATCCTGTTCAAGGACGCAAGTGCGAACAAAGGCGGCGTCACGTCTTCCTCTCTTGAGGTGCTTTGCGGTCTCGCCCTGTCCGACGAGGAGTACCTCTCTCTCATGCTCTTCCAGGACGGCAAGCCGACGCCGTTCTACCTGAGCTACGTTCGGGATATCCAGACCATCATCACTGCCAACGCGGCGGCCGAGTGAGTTGGATATCTGTTTTATTTGGTTTAGGCTCTCAGGGCGCGTCGAAACGTCGACGCTGATCGGATTGCTCTCTTCGGCGCCCTTTCCGACGTGGTACTCTGCAGGTTTGCCGCCATCTGGAGAGAGAGCATCAAGACGGGCAAGGCGCGCACGCTTGTCTCGGACGAGCTGTCGCGGACGCTGAACAGCCTTCAGGAGGAGCTGGAGCAGACGGACCTGTACGACCAGCAGAACCTCCGTCGCTCGGTCATGGAGCGCGTCGTTCCGCAGACGCTCATCAAGAAAGTCGGCTTGGACGTTATCTTGAAGCGCTTGCCGCGTGAGTTGATTGGAATGGATGGGATGAATCTGAGGACGCGCTACCGTTCAACGCACGCTCACCCGACCGACCGACGGCCTGTCCCTGGCTGCCTTTCGTCGACTTACTTGACAGCCGCATACGCAAAGTCCATGTTCTCCTCTTACGTCGCCGCGAGCTGTGAGCCATTTTGCCATCGTCTTAGCGCCCTATTTCACTGGCCCCGGTACTGAACGAGCGCCCTTGCTCTTCGCAGTCGTCTACCAATGCGGCCCCACCGCTTCGCATGTCGCGTTCTACCACCACCTCACTGCGCTCGCCCATCCCACAGGCGCCGCCGCCGTCAAGAACTAAACCGCTTTCACCATGTCATATTAGAATGGATATCTGAGACGCTCGACGATCCCATCGCTGTAGCCCCTTTTTCACTCCCTCTCCATCCCGTTCTCGCTTATTTTTTCTCGCCTTTTTCCTTTTTTGTTACTTTTTTTTCCCACTGGGTCGGTTGGGGGAAGGAGGGCGGGGAGATAGGGGGAGATGTAGAAGAAACGTACATTGAACCTATATGAGCATCAGACATCCGACGGTTGTATCCGTGTGAGAGAGAAGAGCGAGTCGATCGGTGTACAGACGGACAGGTCGGTCGTCGGTCACGAGCAAGTCAGTCGACCCGGAGCGGAACGCGGGGAATGCCGGTCGGTCCTCCGTCCGGACGTCGTCCATCCATCCGTTCATTCACCCACATCCTCCTTCTTCGTCCACGACCTCCCATCCCCTCTCTCCTCCTCGCCCTCGCCATCCGCTTCTCCTTCTCGCCGCTCACTCACACACCTCTCTTCCGCTCTCCCTCTGCCATGCGGCCCACGGCGATCAACTACCTCCGAGTGCTCGTCCCCGTCAAGCGGTGCGTCCGTCTCTCCTCTCCGCGCTCCTTCTTCCTCCCAGGCTCTCCGCCGACTTTTGTTGGTTTCGTCGCCGTCGTCGTCGTCGAGCTTCTTTCGTTCCTTCCCTCGCTCACTTTGTTCCCCCCCGCTTCGTTTACCCCTCCCCTCCTTGTCTACCGTCCATTCCGGCGCCACCATTCGACCTGACCGCCGTGCATCCGTATAGGACGATCGACTATGCAGTGTGAGTTCTCTGTTCTGTTCTCTCCGCCTTCCTTTTTGTTTTTCTCTCTTCCGCCGTCGAGAGCATGACCCCCCGCGGGAGCATCGCTTGCTGACCATGGGGTCTTGTCTTGTCTTCTCCCCCGTCTGTCTCGTCCTGTCTTCTGCCCCGTCCATCTCGTCCTAATCGCCCCCCCGCTCGTCTTCACAGTAAGATTCGCGTCAACTCGGGCCAGACTGGCGTGGACACCAACGTCAAGCACTCGATGGTGAGTCGAGCCGAGTTGTATCTCGTGGGAGCAGAGGAAACGACGACGACGGCTGACAGGGTACGGATCGGGTTTGTCTCGGCCTCTTCAGAACCCTTTCGATGAGATCGGTGAGTCGACCATTCTCCACCCCCCTCTTTTTTCCACGTTCCCATCGGTCCATCTCACTCCTCATTTCGTCTTCACAGCCGTCGAGGAGGCCGTCCGCCTGCGAGAGCGTTTCAAAGATGCGGTGGAGAAGATCACGGTGGTGACCGTGGGACCGCCGAAGAGCGCCGAGACGCTGCGCACGGCTTTGGCCATGGGCGCCGACGATGCGGTGCACGTCGAGGTCTCCGACGCGGACGCGGCCAAGCTCGAGCCGCTGGCGGTGTCCAAGGTGCTTAAGGCGGTCGTTGAGAAGCGCAAGGAGGCGGGTCAGGGAGCGGATCTGATCATCCTGGGCAAGCAGGCCATCGATGACGACGCGAGCCAGACGGGCCAGATGCTCGCCGGGCTGCTCAACTGGCCCCAGGCGACGTTTGCGAGTAAGCTCGAGTTCGGAGCCGATGGCAAGGCGAAGCCCGGCGAGGCGTCCGATGTCCTCGTCACCAGGGAAGTCGACGGCGGTCTCGAAACCGTCAAGACCAAGCTGCCGTTCGTCATGACTGTCGACCTGCGGCTAAACGGTGCGTTTCCGTGCGGCCATCTCGGTGAACGAAATCGCTTTTTCCTCGACTCGCCCACTCACCTTTCTCGTCTCTTTTTGCATGCTCTCTACCCGCGCACAGAGCCCCGCTACGCCTCGCTGCCCAACATCATGAAGGCCAAGAAGAAGCCGGTCCAGAAGTACTCGCTGGCGGACCTCGGAGTGGACACCAAGCCTCGCCTCGAGACGCTCAAGGTCACCGAGCCTCCCAAGAGGACCGGTGGAGCAAAGGTGCGCTTCTTCTTTCGTCTGGCTCGCTTTCTGCGCGCGCTCGGTCGAGAAAGTGTGGCGAGTCGAGTCAGATTCGCTCATCGAGCCCACCCCGTCCATCCTCCTTCGTTCTCGGGACATGATCGCAGGTCGAGAACGTGGACGAGCTGGTCGCCAAGCTCAAGGAGGCCGGCGCCGTCTGAACCGCGTCGTCTCGCCGGGTTCACGGAGGCGTATAGCATGTACATCCATCCATCCATCCGCCCGATCGCCTCTCTCCGGAGCGCGCCGCGCCGTCTCGTGTACATTTTACACAAACTTAGACAGACCCATCGGCGTTCGTGCGAATCACATGTAAAAGTGGCATCCCAAGCACGTTCGCTCGTCCTTGTGCTAGAAACTACGAGTCATGTCGGCCCTGGAGCGGTGGCGTTGGCGTCGGCGTCGGCGTGGATGTGGATGTGGATGTGGATTTGGATGTGGGAAGGACGAGTCGAGTCGTCCGTGACAGGAACCACGTGGATGCTTAAAGCCATTTCGCTAACACCGCCTCCTCCCGCTCAAAGTCTGGCCACCCACCATCCATCTATCGCCGGCTTTCGTGTGCACTGCCACCGGACGGCGACAAACTGCTGAGCATGCCAAGTGTACCCCGCGACCTCCCTCGGCACATCCGAACCACCTCGTCGATTGTCTCCGCTACTACCACAACCACTCCACTCCATTCGAGCGCGTGCGCATGCCCAACGCAGTCTCGAGACGTCATCTCACGAAGCGTCGGCGTTGGCGTTGGCGTCCGCGTCCGTGCCTGTGTTCGTATTCGTATTCGTGTCCGTGTCCGTGTCCGTGCACGGTGCGGTCATGGACGCCCCTGTGCTCCACTCTCCCACGGACGCCTGACAAGGCTGTGTACCGGCGACCGCGACAACGACGACGGAAACGGCGACGACGAGACGTCATGCTGGGTCGTTTCATTCGCTTTAAAAGGACGTCTGCTGTCTCTCATCCCCCGCCGTCCTCCTTCTCTTCAAACAGCCAGTTGCCTTCCTTTTCCCCTTGACTCACCTTGCCTTCTCTTCACCTTTTTCATCGCGCCTTCTCTCCACCTTTTTCATTGCTCTGCGCCCTTGGACCCCCGCACTCGCCATGTCCCGCGATTCCTCGGCTCGCGACACCGGGAGTTCACAGTCACAGACGGCCGTGCGTGAGGCCCGTGCGGGCGAAATCTACCGCTATGGCTATTCCGGGATCGAGGCCCAGACCAAGGCCGGGCGCCTGGTGTCGTCAGCGGACGCGGACAACAGGCCCGTCGGAGGTTGGGAGCCCAATGTGGGCGCCGACACCATCCCCCTCTCCCAGCGTCCCCTTCTCCAAATCATCGACCAGGCCGCCGGCGGCCTCCCCGCCGCCCTCCTGGCCCTCGATCGCCAGGTCCGCGAAAAGGGCGAGCGCACCATCCTGGCCAAGTTACCGAGCAACAACTTTTTCGACGCGCAGTTGCTCCCCGGTCAGATCGGGTTGGTGTCCGACGGAAACATGCCCAAGGTGTTGCTCAAGAGCGGTAACTATCCGAAATGGTGGACTCTCAACTTTGTCACGTGGAAAAAGTTTAGGGGCGTCAAGGCTGTCAACGAGACGGTGCGGTTCCTTTCTTTCCACTTCTGTCTGATCTGCTCTGGCTGGAGACGCGTCGTCATTTGACCCGGTCGAGCGAGCGAACCGAGCTCCTCCCCGTCACTCATCTCCCGCATCCATTCTGCCCACCGGACTCGCCAGGTGATCTCCTTTGACGGTCTGCTCATCGTCCAAGTGTCCCAGAACCAGGCCGCCATCCTCGCCGACCCTGCGAACCGCATCTTCCTCGTTCGCAATGCGTCCTTTTGCTGCTACGGCGGATACAAAGTGATCGAAGTCGTCGACCGTGAGTTCGAAGCCGAGACGTCCAGCTACTCCATCCATCGTGTTCGCTTGCCCAGCCGGTGTCGCTTCATGGCGGGCGCTGGCTGACAATTTCTCTCTGTTTTGCACCCGTGTCTCCCCTTCTCGCAGAGACTCATCTGACCCAAAGTGTCCTTGAGCCCACAACTCGGAACGTCCTCGGCCGCTACCAAGAAGTCAGCTATGAATTCGCAGGTCGCGAGTTCGTAGTCGCGCAGTTCTTCGACATTCCAGGTCTGTAGCACATGCCAGTGCGTTCTGGTTGGAAAGACCCGGTAAAGAGAAGGACTGACGCCTGTTCTCTTGCCGTCATTCTTTTATGACAGCCAACAACGTCGCTATCTTGCAAAGGTATGGACTAGGGCCCGTTTCATGGCCGCCTTCCTTTCTGTCTCCATTTGAGAATCGCGTCGGTCCGTCGGCTGATCTAGAGTCACGTATGTACTACTGTTTATAACAGGAAAGACGAGCTCCTCCAGCTCACCGCAGGACAACACGTCGTCCTCGACCCCCAAGTGACGTTGCGCGCCTTCTTCACCAAGGGCGAGAACCAGTTCGAGATGCCAGCCAAGGACGTGTGAGTCGCATGAAGGACTTGTCCGTGAGCCGTCGCTTTGCCATTTCAGAGCTCGTCTTACCGCCATCAATTTCATTGTTATTTCCCAGCTATACTAAGGACAGCGTGCCAGTGTCGCTCAGGCTGTATCTCAAGTGGAGGCTCGACAATCCCCTCAAGGTGAGTCATCCGGGTGCTCCTCGCCGTCGTCCGTCCGGCTCACGCCTCTTTTCACCGACCATCTCGCACCCTTCATAGCTCACTTTGCACGGATACATGAGCGCGTACGAAGCCTTGCGCGACAAGGCCCAAAGCATCCTCACTCAAGTCGTCGGCCATTTGGAATACGCTCAAATGGTACGTTCCGACGCAAAACTTCACCACCACAGGGCTCGTTTCTGGACACAGGCGTCAGGGCTCCCGCGGCGAGCTGATTGCGTGTACTTGCTTGTGTCGGTTTGGTTGTAGATCAAGCAAAGGTCTCTAGGCCCCGAGCTCGATGCTCAGCCGGGCAACGACTCGCTCTTTTTGGATGCGCTCAAGACTCACGCCATGGATGAGCTGCACGGAGCTGGTGAGGCGTAGGAGGCTGCCCGTGGGTCAGCATGAGTTTCAGCTGACCATGACCTTTTTGATTGATGCATCCGTCATAGCTGTCGAATACGGTATTGACCTCCGTGACCTCGGTGCGCATCTCGCCTTCCTCTTCCCCATCTACTTGAACGTTTTCCTGCTGACTCTTCGTTCTTCTCGTCCTCGTGCAGCCGTCATCGACCGCAATTTCAAAGGCGATGTTGCCGCTCAAATGGACCAGCTGACCACCAGAGCGTTGCAAGCTCAGGTGGACGCTGCCAACATCCAGCGCGGTGAGACGCATTCAGAGTTCTGATGTCTTATTCATCTTCCAACTCTTTGGTCTGACGTTCTTCATACACTGAACATGACTCGATTCACCGTTACCTCCGTTTCTCACGGCTCGTAGAAAACCAAACCAAGGTCCAATACGCAGAAGGCGAAGCGGAACAAGCCCGCGTCCGTAACGCTCAGCAGATTGCCAAGGCCGAAGCTGAGAAGCGGTCCCACATCCTTGCGGCCGAGGCCGAGGCCGAAGCGTTGCGAATCCAATCCGAAGCCAAAGCCCGCGCCACGCTCACGCAGGCCAGAGCTGAAGCGGAGGCGGCAGTGACCAGGGGAGAGGCGGACGGTAGGGTACCGCAGGGACACGCAAGACAGGTGCAGAGGGATAGGATCGGGGTCCAGAAGGTCGCGGCCTATGGAAATAGGACCGTCTTCGTCCCTTTTGACGGCGCCGGCGCCGGCGCCGCCGGGCAGAGCATGGTGGGCGCGTATGGAGCGGGCTTGGGCGCCGGGATGGCGACTACGGAGGCCCAGGACAACAGGCGCTGACCTCTTGAGGTCGCCATTTTTTCTGATGTCTCCTCCTGCGATCACTCTTGCTGAGCAAGATCTCTCACACTCGTTCAATGTCAAGTTTAATACCTGTCGCCTCATCGGACGATCAAATGTGTCTTCGCTCTTACCAGAATTCAACTATACCTCCGTCACTTCCTCTCATGTTTTCTTCTGCGATCACCCTTGCTGAGCAAGATCTCTCTCACACTCGTTCCAGTTTTATACCTGTCGCCCAATCGGACAATCAATTGTGTCTCGTTCTTACCAGAATTCAATTATTTCTCCATCGCTTGCTTCCATGCGTACCGGAGGTGTGCGAAGAGCGCAGTTCGTTACCTAGGAGAGATGATGGTCGGGATCAGGATCCTCTCGAGGAGCTCTCACGTCCGAGCATCGCTTGTCCTCGGATACCGCGGTCGCGGACCGGAGGCAAGAGCGGTGCAGTGTGGGGAGGTTGCTAAAGTCATCTGAGATCTCCGCGCCGGTCGTCGAGCTTTTGACGATACACCGATATGATGGGAGATGGGTTTGATTGGGACCACACCGACGTGCTCGATCAAGGACGGTAAGGAAAGGGGGGATGTAGGCTTCGAGCGCTAGCCGTGAATACAGGTCGGTGGCGATACGATCCGGCGAGGGGAGGCGGCGGGGTAAGCGATGATATATACAGCGAGCCGGAATAGCAGAACAGGTAGCGCTCAGCAGTCTGGAGCATCAAAGGCAAGGGGCTGATGAGACCTGTATGTCACCTTGGGGCTTCACGTCCTCCCTCCTCTCTTCTCTTCTCTTCACGAGGAGATGCCAAAGAAGGCGTCGACAGCGCTGTTATCTCCCCCAGGCACGACGAGTTGGAAGGAATATCCCTTCTCTGTAAAGTGAAGGCGACGAGAACGCGTCAAAGACTGGCCGAGGTCCTTGCGAAACCCTCCAAGGTACTCACGATAGTTGAACCTGTCAACGGGGGGGTCGGGAAAAGAGTGGGAGTTAGAATAGAAATGGAGAGTGAGCACGGTTTTAAGCTTTGAATGAGGGAAGACCAGACAGATGGGCGGAGGAGGAGACTCACCACTGTGGGGGCAGCGAAGAGCAAGTATGAAAGAGGACAGAACAATCGAGATCAGCACATTGGACTGCCTCTGCCGGCCACAGCTACAGCTTGTCGTCCCCCATAGCAGCCGACCGACGGATGGGCCGACGAGGAAAACGAAACGACACGCTATCCGCCGTCAACGCACGGTGCAAGACTCGAAATAAGGCATATTCTGGACTGCGTCTTGCGAGGTGATCTGTTTCGCCCACGAGATACGCGTGTTGATATCGGCCGAGAAGCCGAGGCCGGTCTCTCCGATGGCAAACTTGGGGCCGTTGGCGGAGCAGTATTTGTCATGAAAGGGCTTCATCTGGCTCACAAAGTCGCCCGACTGGAGCTGCCTGGGGTAGTAGTCGATGCCGATGTAATCGACCGTGCTGATGTCGTCCGGGAAGTACTCGTCGTACGTGCCCAGGTCGGCGATGTTGGGCGTGAAGAACATCTTGACGTCGGGTGCATACTTCCTGCAAGCTGCTGCAACGGCCGCCCAGCCTGCCTTGAAGTCGTCGACGCCACCTGTGTACGTGCCATCAGTTTGGTAGCTAAAAACGTCAGGGGAAGGAGGAGAGAGGGTTGTATGTGATATGGCCAACCTGGGCGAAGGGCAGCGGATACTCACTAGTTGACCTAAGCACGGCGAGATGCGCCGTCAAAGCACACAAACGAGCGTAGAGAGAGGGAGTAGAGAAATAACGGAGATGAGCCGTCCGCGCACACATGACCCTCACGCAGATAATTCAAGGTCGGCCCAAACTCACTTCATGGGCGAAACGCAGGCGAACCTGAATGCCTTGGTCCCTGAAGGAACGCGATGAAGAATGATCAGTCCGCTCCACCCCCTCCCTCTCGCAGCCCCCGACGCTCCAGAGTGATATGTGCCAAAGGGGGAAAGCATGGTCCACACACTCACGTGAACTGCTTCATCACCTTGGCAATGTTGACCGCCTGCGAATTGTCGTTGGCGGTGAGACCTTGCCAGCCCTGTATGGGCATGACGGCCGGTTCGAAGATGGCGCCGGAGGCCTTCACGCTGTGAAGAAGCGGGAAGGGGACGGAGTTGGATACGTGCGCAATGGATCAGGTCGGGACATGGGGTGGCGAGACTCACTCGTCTATAACGCCCAAGAGCTGCGAGCCATCGTAGGGAATTCCGGAGACGCATTGACTATAGTAACCGCTGTGGATGGGCAGGGGCGCGATGGAAGCGGTAATATGAGCCATTTGATACGAAGAGAAGGGAAATGAAGGGGAGAGCCACTTGCGCCACTCCGGGTCAGGGATACCCACTATGTAGCCGGCCTGGCCCCGTTCAGGGCGCTGATGATCTGGGCCATGCTCTCTTTGTTCCCACCTCCGGATGAGTCGTCAGGCAAGAAGCCGAACTTTATGCCGTTGGCGGAGAGCGGGTCGGTGGCTGCCTTGGACTGGGTGTCCTTCTTGGAGATGGAGAGGGCGAAAGGTCCGATGGAAATGTGCTTGAGCATCTTAAACTTGTCTTTGCCATCCGGAGAGGCGGTCGAGCGGGAGGAGGAAGAGCCGTCGGGCTTGACGTAGCCTTGTTGCTTGGAGAGATAGTCAACCTTGAGGCGCATGCTCTGGAGCTGCTTGGCGTACTGCTCGTCGCGGCGCTTCATTTCCTCGCCTTGGGCCTTGAGCAGGTCCTTCATCTCCTTGAGTTGGGCGTCCATCGTTCGGTCGTCTGCGCTCGGGAATGCAAAAGTGAGAGGATGCTGTGGAGGTGAGGGCGACAGCTGGAAGGATAGGAAATAGGCGAGCCAAGCAGTGGACGAAGAACGTGAGCAATCGTCGAAATGGCGTTGGGGCGTCGGAAAAAAGGGACTGCGTTGGGAGAAGGGATTTATAGCACAAGCTGCTCCTGGCGTGAGGCGAAAGAGATGCCGGCGGTGGGCGGTGGGCAGCTGAGGCCCCTGAAGATGGATGAGTGGCCGCAAGAGGTTCACGTCGGCTCGACGATCGACCGCGTGCATGGGCCGGTCGGCTTGCTCTCTCTCTCTCTCTCTCTGCATGGAACCCCTATCGGCGGGTCAAAGTTGCCGCACCGCCGACGCTGACACTCACACTGACGCTAGACGCCGCCCAAAGGAGGAGAGGAACGCCTGATTCGGCCGGAGGTCAGCTGGACGGCGAGCCAAGAGCCAAGCAAGTTCATTTCTCTCTGCGGCCCCCCGCTCGTAAAGCCGAGTCAAGACAGGAGCTTTCGCCGCGCCGTTAGCCCACCAGCGGCAGTGAGAGGCGAACTAGGGTCCAGGAAGGGTGCAGGAACGAACGACTGAGCTTGATGCACGCGATGCAGCTGCCCTCGCACACTGCTCCTGTCATCGCAGAGAGCGGCGCACTTGCGCATGAGCAGCAGCATCTATGCGTTGAGCAGTGGGACGACGTAGGAGGGAGGTAGGTTGTTCGAGCCGCCAGCCAGGCCGGTAGGGGACGGACTGCGGGAGCTCGGATGGCGAACTTGATTGCGCAGCCGACATGGGTAAATTACCGGAACCGGCGTAGCTCAGTTGGTTAGAGCGTCAGATTTTTAAATAGCCACCACGTTGGTAACTGCGTGCTAGGCATTATATACATCTGAATGTCGCGGGTTCGACCCCCGCCGTTGGTGACTTTTTGTTTTGCGTGCTCATATTTTCTTTTACAGACTATCGAAGTGCATTCTCAACTGTCCGGGCGATGGCTGCTGTCATTCACGGCTCGCCTTGAACTTGGCTTAATGCCTCAGAACTGGAAAACCGGTCACATTGCGCCATCGCGCAAATGCCCCGACGTCGGGCGTGGTGGTAACGGGCGAAAGTTAACCTGTCTGTAA
The DNA here is from genome assembly GCA_029717575.1 of Peribolospora kevripleyi. Lineage (NCBI taxonomy): Eukaryota > Fungi > Basidiomycota > Peribolosporomycetes > Peribolosporales > Peribolosporaceae > Peribolospora > Peribolospora kevripleyi. Next base: position 175,736 of record JAMDHV010000011.1, read on the forward strand.
TCGCAGCACGTGAGGTCGAAACGGCCGTCGACAGCCGCGTCAGCGCCGATCACTTCTTGCGTTCGTCTCAACACGCCTGTGCTCGTTACCCATCCTCTCCCGTTTGCCCCAACCACCCCTTCTCTCTGACACCAATCATGGTAAGCAGGCCTAGCATTCTGTACTCTCACTGCATGCGCAGCATTGCGCTCAGCGCATGTCTGCGTCGTCTCTCTCACGCCCTCGCAGAGCGCTCTCGAGATCAACGGCGGCTCGTGCATCGCCATGGTCGGCAAGAACTGCGTCGCCATCGCCAATGACCTCAGGCTTGGAAATCAGGCCCTCACCATTGCGTGCAACTTTGACAAGGTCAGTGTGTGCATGCGACCTCTTTTTAGTAAATTTGTTTCTTACGAGCGCCTTCCGACTTATCTCCTCTTGTCCATAGGTCTTCTCCGTCTCCGACAAGACGTACATTGGTTTGCCCGGCCTGGCGACTGATCTGGCCACCTTGTGAGTTCCCGTGCCGATTTCCTCGTGATGTCCGTGTGCTCACTCGCTTCCTTGGTTGTTTGCTTTGGAAGGCGCGAGCGCTTCCGTTATCGGACGAACATGTACAAAATGAAGGAGGAACGGGACATCCAGCCAGAAACCTTCGCGCGACTGGTCAGCTCGACTCTTTATGAGCGCCGGTGAGTATTTATAACGTCTACACGTCAATTATTTGGCCATCCTATCTTGCGGGGTGTCAGGCTCATTCCACAGGTCCCAAACTCAATCCCTTTCTTCACGCTCCCTCCGCGCTCGTTCCCCAGATTCGGGCCGTATTTTGTCGAGCCTGTGATCGCCGGTCTGAACTCGAAGAACGAGCCCTTCATTGCAGCTTCGGATCTCATCGGATGTCTCAACTTTGCCAAGGACTTTGTCGTGTCCGGAACGGCGAGCGACAAGCTGTTCGGAATGGCCGAGGGCCTTTGGGAGCCTGATCTGGTGAGTGGTTGTCTGATCGCACCCACAAGTCTTCCGTGCCCGGTTTCCAATTGGTCTTCTCCCTTTTTTTGGTTCTGCAGGAACCTGAGGACCTTTTCGAAACGATATCTCAGACCCTACTCGGTGCGCTCGAGCGAGATGCGCTTTCAGGCTGGGGTGCTGTGGTCAGGGTAATGTGAGTCTTCAATGGTTTTCCGTGTACTCGGTCATGCAAGATATCATCGGTTCTTCAAACACTGATATGAACTTTGACCTCACTCGCTGATTGGAACCCAGCACTCCCGACAAGGTCATCACTAGAAACCTCCGCTCCCGACAGGACTGAGCGTATCTTCATGTACATGTACTCATTTGAGGAAAACTGAGCGATATCAACGACTCCCTCTTCTTTTGACGGCCAACTGTCATCCATAAACGTTTCCAGTTCTTTAACCGCGGAAAATGAGGGAGACGACAACCCAGTCTGCGTATATCGTATGTTCCACTGAATTGAACAACCGAGCAGCACCGGGAAAGAGGGGGTAAGAGACGAATTCCGTCCAAAGCCGAGCCACAAGCGCAGAACTTAACATGCACCCGAATAAACAGGAAAGGGGGGGCGGGGGCGGTGAGGCTCAGAAGGGCTTATCGCTGTCTGGCGTATCGTCCTTGAAGTAGGCTCGCACCTGGGATCAGTCAAAGACAAAGGGAAGGGTGAGTTGGGTGCCAAAAAACGAGTGTTCGATCCGAATACGAAGGGAGTAAACCCTCTGAACATCCTCCGCTCTCCAGGCCGTCAGCAAGCGCCACGAAAACCATCCACCTCCCTCGCACCCGCATTTGTTCCGTCCGTCCCGTCCACAATCGTATTCGGAAGGCCACATCAGAAGACTGCCACCAAACGCTTGACAACCCACCATTGGGATCTTATCCAGAACATCCTTCTGGAAGAGAGGGATGCTGCTTGCATACAGCGTCACCGCCGCACCGAGTCCGAGTCCCCATCGGGCAGCCGTGGGACCGTACCGAGCGAGGACGGAGGGATTGAAATGTGGCATAACGCCAGCTGTTGGAAGAATCCGAAGGGGGGAAAAAAGAAGGAAGGAAAGGGAAAAAAAAAGCATGCGCTGGTGAGCACGTCTGCGCACTGCGCTACTCGTCACCAACGACTCCAAATCCCACCCGGACGTCATGTCAAATAGAATCGCCCATCGCTTTCTTTCGTCCACGAAGCTCTCCATCAGGAGCTTGAAACTCACCATTCGGCTTGAATTGACGGTGATAAGCCATCTCTAGAGCGAAATCTAAGGAATGGGGAATGAGGGAATGAATGGTAGCGATCGGTAGGTCCGTCCGTCACACGCCGGCGAAGGTCGGTCGGAGAGCGACGGGAGCGATCGACGGATTGATTGATGCGTTTAAAGATCACATAGACGGGCTACTATTAATCTAAAAAGGCCGTAGCCAATTTAATACGGGAGGTAGGGTTACTGCAGGGTCAACCTCGGACATGGTAGGAGACAGGCGGGGAAGGGGACAAGGCGAACGGCGCCGTCGGTTGTGGCAGGCCGGGGAGGCGGAACGATGTCTGCTTGGAGTAATCGTCCGAATTCGCGGCCGCCAACGACGTGTGCCGCAGTTCTTTGAAATCCTTCGACGTGAATTTCGCGATCCTCCATCCTAACGAATCGTCCCAAAACCTCGTACAACATGCCGAAACGACCACCGAAGCGGCCATTGAGCCCAGCGGAAGACGAAACTTTGGAGGCTCCCAAGGCGCAGGAAGGAGGAGACAAGAAGCGACGTCCGTGGGTACGATGGCGGCCAGGTGATCCGGCGAGATGAGGCAAGACGAGACGTTGCTGATGTGATTTCGATCTCCCGCCTACCGTTCAGAAATACGACCCTTTTCGTCTCCAACCTGCCCTACACGGCCACCTCTACTGATCTTTCTACCTTTTTCTCTGACATTGGCCCCATCCGCAGAGCCTTCGTCGTCACCGATCGGGAGACAAGGAAGTCGAAAGGCGTCGGGTACGTCGCCTTTGCCCTCGCCGATGATGCGGAACGCGCCAAGAAAGAACTGGCGAATGTCAAGTTTGCCGGGTCAAGGAAGCTCAGAATTGATTGGGCGGATAAAAAAGGAGAGCACGTACCTTCTTCCACCAAGAAGTCGGCTGAGAAGGGCACGAGCGGCACTGAAGCAAGGAGGCCTGGCAAACGGGCTAAGGTGGAAGTGAAACCACCCCCTGCACCAGCAGAAGACGATAGTTCTGCAGAAGACGACGGGGATGAGGACGACTACGAGGAGGATGAGGATGAAGAAGGAGGTCTTTCGGAAAGCGATGACGAAGAGGACACTGACGACGGTGAGGATGCGGATACCAACAACGGGGAGGCGGAGAGCGAAGAAGAGGAGCCGAAGGCCCGTCCACAGCTACCCGGCACAGAGGAGGGAACGACGCTCTTTGTGCGCAACCTACCCTACGAAGCCACCGAGGAGGAACTGAAGAACCTGTGTGTATGCTCGGCTTTTCGGCCGATCTTGATGTCGAACGTTTACTTACATTTAACCGACATTCTTACCTGTCTTCTTCTAGCTTCCGGAAATTCGGGCCTCTGCGTTACGCCAGGATCACGATGGACGCCGCAAGCGGCAGGCCGCGAGGAACCGGCTTTGTGTGCTTCTGGAAACATGAAGATTCCCAGACCACGCTTAAGCGAGCTGCTGTCGTGGAAGAGGAGGCTGGTGGGCGAAATACGGTGAGCCGCTATTCTTGGTCTTCGTTCACGTCCTTAATGTATATGCACATCACTGACGGCGTGACTCGCATCTATGGGGGCATTGCCATGTGCAGGTTGAAACTCGAACGAAGAACCCTTTCACTCTCCCCTCTGTCCTCACCGCCGACCCATCCTCGGCCCTTGCCTCCGACTTCACTCTGCACGGCCGCGTGCTCAACGTCGTTCCAGCCGTCAACCGGGATCAGGCGGTCAAACTGCGGGTGGAAGGCGAGCAAAGGAGGCAAAAACAGGACAAGAGGAATACGTATCTATTGCATGAGGGAGGTGAGTTGCAGAGTGGCTATCACCGGAGGTCGTCATTAAGCTCTAACGGTCTTTCCTTTATTCGATTTTTGGCCGCCTCTCAGTGGTGTTCCCCCACTCGCCGGCAGCGGGGCAACTGACAGAAGCGGAGGTTGACAAACGCGTTACGTCCTTCAACGCACGTCGGAAACTGCTCGCTTCCAACCCGTCCCTCTACATCTCCAAGACGCGCTTGAGCATCCGCCAACTTCCTCTCTTTGCCACTGATCGTACGCTTAAACGTCTCGCTTCGCATGCGGTACGGCAGTTCGAGGCGGAGGTGAAGGAGGGCAAGAGGCAGCCTCTTACGGAGGCCGAGTTGAAGGACGACGCGGTGGCGAACGTCGCGGGCAACAAGAACAAAAAGAGGGGAATCAAGCCGAGCCTCGTGTGTCAGGCCAAATTGGTGCGACAAGCCGATCGACTGGACCCTCTCACGGGTCTCGGGAGGTCGAAAGGATACGGCTTCCTCGAGCTGCGCACGCACAGAGACGCTCTGAGGGTCCTGCGTTGGGCGAATCACAACGCTAAGGTGGCAGGACTGATGAAGGAGTGGTGGATGGAGGAGCTTCGGGAGGTGATTGGCAAGCTCGAAGAGACGCAGAAGCAGGCTGGGAAGGACAAGGCAAAGGACAAGGCAAAAGGCAAGGGAAAGGACAAGTCGGACGGATCGCAGCAGAAGTCCAAGGGCGCCGCCGAAGTCGCCGACGAGGGAGACGCAGAAACACGCCTGCAGCGCCTGCGGAAGAAGTTGAACGAGCTCGAGCAAGGCAAGGTCGGCCAGGCATCTGCTTCTTCGGCGGAAGTCGGTGCGAGCACAAGAGGGTCTCTGCTGCTCATCGAGTTCAGCATTGAGAACGTTCAGGTCGTCAAGCGGAGGACTGAGCGGGCGGAGCGGAGTCGCGCGTCTGCGAAGGCGCGCAAAGATGCGTCCTAAAGTCGTCGTCTCCGCGCCGTTGTTGTATGTCCAACTTTTAAGGCCCGCGGTCGTGTTACCTGCCTTACCGTTCAAAATATGAGACGAATACCCGTCCATTTCCTATCGCGGCTATGAGAGCCTGATGAGTCGACCGAGTGGAAGATGACAGTATCAAGTCCGAGCTTTCAAAGTACATCGGAGTCTTCAGATGGAGTGCCCATGCCTGCAAGGTGGGTGTCGTTCGGAAACCACGCGTGCATGCTGTTTAAGTAGCATCTATCCCCAGCGACCTATGTTGATATCCGAACAACACGCAATAGGGCGCCAACTCGCAAAGGGGCGTCACTGTCGGACTCGTTGGTTGCTGGCTGGAGAAATATTAACAAAACAGCTCACACCGGTCCCATTCCCTGACAAAGTAACTGCTGTACGCAGTTGCTCACCCATGCGTAGCGAGGAAGAAGCCATGGCAGTCGTGGGGATCCGGCGCGCATAAGCCGTTGATCGCCGTCCAATCGGATCCAACAAGGCCACGTGGACAAGTTCCCACGACCGGAGGCGTCCGGGCGCAGTTTTGCCCGAGCGGTGACCACCAACGCCTCAACCTCCACCCGACTTTCTCTTTCCTGTGCCCATTCACATCACCTGTCGCTTACACTTGAGCCACAGGCTACACGTTAACCGCCACTTGTTCGAGAAACGCACCGCCCGCGTGGCGCAGGACGCTTTCGGGTTTCACCAATCCCTCGCCCGCAATGGCCGCCACCTCGACTGCCTCGGCTCCCGCTGTCGGGCTTGAGCGTCCGGCGGCTGCGGTGACCGAGGAGCCTGCGTCGATGGAGGGCGCGGGCAGTCTCTTGGAGGACGCACAGAGGGTGTTCGCTGAGAACAGGGACAGGTGCGTGCCTCGCCACACGTTTTCTTCGACTCTGCTCGCCCTGCTCCCCACGTCTTGGCGTCGTCGCTGACCCATGCCATGGCCCTACTTCTTCGGCCTCCCTTTAGACTCCTGTCCGCCATCGATGCCACTTCGTCCATTCTCTCTGACCTTCGCGGATTCAACAAGGATCGATGGATCGTGCACTATCCCCAGCTCGCCGAGGTCGCTTCCGCCCAGCCGTCGTCGGAGAACACGGCCGAGAAGGCGGCGGCCCCTACGCTGCGTCGCACCAAATCAGTGGCTGGAGAAGAGGAGCTAGTCGCGGAGGAGGGTGCGGCGTCGTCTGCTTCGTCTGAGAAGATCTTGCCCCGCCCCACACGACAGATGTCGTATGCCGACGGCGCCGAGGCGTCGCAGGTCCCAAAGGAGGAGGAGGACGAGACGGCTTCAGAGCTTCAAGTGCTCCGCATTGATCTCAAGCTCGGCCCCACTGGCAGTGACCCCCAGGCGCTGGTGCGGACGTTGGAAAAGTCGTCCGTCGCCTCGCTTCTTGACGGCCGCATGAGCCAGGCACTTAAGCACCTGCTCTCGCTCCGTGCCCGCATCTCCGACACGTCGAGCAAGGTGCTCGTCACGGGTGACCTCAACGCCGGAAAGTCGACGTTCGTCAACGCGCTGCTCAGGCGCGAGGTTATGCCCGTCGACCAGCAACCCTGCACCACTGTCTTCGCCGAGGTTCTTGATGCTGCGGAGATGAATGAAGGTGTCGAGGAGGTGCACGTTGTCACCAATGTAGCCGATTACGACCGCTCGAACGAGAAGACGTTCGAGCGTCACAGCATCAGCCATCTCGAGTCACTTGTTACCGACTACGAGGCCGACCCTTCCGCCATGCCCATCCTCAAGGTGTACGTTCACGACCGCCGCCAGGCTCAGACGAGCCTGCTCCGCAACGGCGTCGTGGACATTTCCTTGATCGATGCCCCCGGCCTTAACCGTGATAGCCTAAAGACGACGGCTCTATTTGCTCGGCAAGAAGAGATTGACGTAGTGGTTTTCGTCGTGAGCGCTGAGAACCACTTCACTCTCTCGGCGAAGGAGTTTTTGTGGAGCGCCGGCAACGAGAAAGCGTACGTTTTCATCATCGTCAACAAGTTCGACGCCATCCGCGACAAGGAGAGGTGCAAGCGCCTCGTTCTCGAGCAGGTCCGCCAGCTGAGTCCGCACACGTTCGAGGATGCAGAGGACCTTGTGCACTTTGTCGAGTCGGCCAACGTAGTCACTGCTGAGTCGGCTCCCAACAGCGTCTCCGTTGACGGAGCGGCTGAAGCTGAGGAAGCCAAAGAGGGGGTTCAGGTGGAGGACGAGACGGCTTCGACCAACCCTGCCTTCGCAGCCATGGAGGAGGCTTTGCGCAACTTTGTGCTCGTCAAGAGGTCCAAGTCCAAGCTCCTTCCTGCGCAGACTTACCTCACCCGTCTCTTGGGCGACGTCGGCTTCCTCGCGCGGTCGAACGCTCTCGTCGCAAGTAGCGAGAGGGACGCCGCGCGCGCTGCTCTCGAGGAGGCGAGACCTGCGCTTGAGAAGTGTCTTGAGGCGCAGGTCAAGCTCGAGGGTGTGCTGGAAGGTGAGGAGGATGAGGCCGTGCGCGAGGTGGAGGAGGAGGCGCGTGAGCACTTGGCCCATGCCATCGAGATGGTCGGGCGCGGTCTACCCGCCAATGACAACGTCAAACTGCCGCCTTACCCTGGCCTTCTGAGCTTGTGGACGTACGCTCAGGAAGTTCGCCTCGCTCTACTCAACTCGCTCGAGGCTGCGGTGAGGAAGGTTGAGGACGAGACGAGGAAAACGACCGCCGAGGCGGTCAAGCATGTTCAGGACCTCGGCAAGAAGCACCTCCCGGAGGAGAGCGCCAAGGACACGCGCGTCTTCGTGCCAGAGGCAATGTTCGCTCGCCGTCGTCAAATGAACAGCCGCCGCGTCGGCGTCGTTGGCTTCGTCGGCCTCGGTCTTGGCTCGGAGATTGTCGAGGTGAACCTTTCGGACCTGTTCGACATCTCTCATCACTTGAGCTTTGGCGAATCGTCCGACGGCAAGGGCAAGGACAACGAGGAGGAAATGAGTCTTATCAGCACGCTCGGCATCGGCCTGGGAGCGATGACGGTCGTGGGAGGCAAGACATTTGGCGCCCAAACGATCATCGAGGCCGTCGTGCGCATCTCTGACATCCTCGGCAACCAGAACACTCGTCGCTGGGCCGGACCCGTTATCGCCGTCGCCTCCGTCGGTCTCGCTGTCTACTTCGTTCTCGACCTGCCCAACTCTGTCCCGCGTAACGTGGGTCGCTCTCTCCGGCGCACGCTTCTCAACCCTCCTCAGAAGGAGGCGACATCCTCGCGGCGCGGCCGTCGTACCGATGCGCTCGTTCCCGCACCCAACAAGAACGTTGCCCCCTCGGCGACGTTTGCGGACCTGCACGCGGCGCGAGTCAGCAGGGAGACGCGCAAGGTACTCCGCCTGGCCGGGTGGGATCTGTCGGAGCGCTTCCGCGTCGCGATCGACGAGCGCAAGAAGGTGGTGCATGGCGAGGAGGAGAAGGAGCGCAGCGCCATCGAGGCTCTGGCTTGGTTCGAGGAGGTCATCTTGCGGACTGAGAAGACGAGGGAGAGCGTTGGGTCGGTGCATTGAGCGAGTCTTGTGAAGACGTTGACGCCGTACGGTTTGCAGATTTCTTTTCGTTACGCCTTCTTTTGCCTTATCTTCATACCCTTTTGTTCTTTTTTGCCGCCATTTCATTTCTCCTCTCCTCCCCGCTCTTCCACCCCTGTTATTCTGTGCGTTGTATTCCGATGAAAAAATCACAGAAGTGCTATCATTTCGTCTGTTTTCATCTTCGTCTCATCTTGTCTATTGCAGCTCGTATTCACTTTCGTTCGAGGCCGTCGTCGCGACTGTCCTCCAGTACTGTCGCGACAACGAGTCCGCTTCCTCTGACCTTACACACTCATTAGTGTTCGCCCGTCGTCTACTGCGCCTCTTCGCCCCGTCGATTTGAGACGCATCCTTATGACTCTAGTCGCTCGCAGTCCCCTAGTTAGGACTTGACATCGACCCCCTCCTCTCTGTTCTTTCCAGTTCCCTGTTCGTGGCGATACATGATAGCTATGAATGAAAGCGTTGTGGGGTGATCTCATCGTGCGACAAGTCGGCCGAAAGGACAAGAACGATCTTGAACGACCTTGAGCGAGGCCGTCATTGCGAGAAGGAAGATCGGGCACGCACATGGATGGCCTGCTTAGTCAGCCGAACTCGACAACTTGGAGCCTAATTTCTCTCTACCTACGCTCAACGAAAACTGTCCAGACGGCACTCGTCTCCCTGGCTGCTCGAACGCGCATCTTCGCCCCAGTCACGTACGAGGAGTCAACTGGGCCATTCCAGAGCGGGTGCGTTGACGAGGTGGATGGCAAGGCCGCGCGCGATGAGCCGGAGACTGCCGCTGGAGATCCCTGGATACTACTTCGATCCTGAGTGAGTGCGGTCAGCCGACCGGCCGATCGCGGACGTCGATCCCGAGTCGAGCTAGTCGGTTTTTTTTATTGTTTGCTGGGGGCTCAGGACGGTTTGCGGGAGGCGCCTGCTCGCCCATAACTCGCACTCTGACCGTCTGTCGTCCATGTACCCAACGCACTGGTGCAGGAAGAACCGTTATTTCAAGAGGCCTCCAGGAGGGCAGGCGTCGGGGACAGCACCAGCTGCGGGACCTCGGAGCCAAGGGCCGCGGACAAGTACTGATGCTGTTGGTAGTGGCGGCCGTGGTCGAGGACCGAGCCAGAAAAAGGCACGGCTGGAAGCACGGGAAGAGGGAACGGGCGGCGTGTCGCCTCGATACGACGAGCGCGGACTGGGAAGTGCCCCTTCGGCTCTGCGATCATCAGGGCCGCTCGTTCATGGTGTCGCTGTCTCGAATACGGGAACTGCGATGCCAGAACAGGTCAGGCGGATGAGAGGCCATGTAGGCGGGTCCGCTGAGATGGAGAGGAGGCGACAGTAAGTGGGACGAGACGTACCCGACCTAACGAGCGCCGAGATCGTCCATACACTGTGTCCTTGATTTTTATTAGTCTTTTTTTCTTTGTCTTATCCGTGCTTTGACACCACCCAGTGCAATGCTGTCGGCTCTGTTCGCACGGACCACAAGGCAGATGTCCAGGCCCGCACTCCAATGGGAAATAGGGGACGGGGAAGCGGCCATAACTTCCATGACGGTGTGTTCCTGCAACTTGGTCGTGGACTGTCGATGCAAACCCGCATAGGAAAGCATGTCGGCGATACGGGTCGGCTGAACGCACAAGCCTTGCTTCGCCTTGCATGGACAGGCTTCGAGCGACGGGTCGGTGCTGTTCTACGGAGACTCGGTGGGCGCCCTGAGGTGAGCGAAGGCTTCCGGCCAGCTCTTCCTCTTCGGAGCGCCTATCTGTTCGTGAACGCTGATGGGCTCGCCCTCGATGCACTCTCGCAGGCGCATGCCGCTCTCCGACCTCGAGCCACCAAGCTGCGACTGGACATTCCCCGCGCCTGTTTCTAGCATCCAAGTTTCCCGGCGCGGCGTCATACTGTGAGCTGTCTCCAAACGCCGGCTTTGTCGCCGAACTAGCCCGAGTCGGAGTGATTTTTGGGGCTAAAAAGGTGCGCTTCGTTTCCTTCGTGGTTAGGGCGACATGGCTCGGGGCACCGTCCAAGGCTTTGTTGATGACTTTGGCCCACGAACGCTCGTGGAGCCTTACAGAGTAAGTACTGGATGGAAAGCTCGACTATAGGGCCGTGGCTAAGACTTTTGGCTAAGACTATTTGACATCTGGGGTCAGACCCTTGTCGCCCACCATGCTCATCGAGCCGCGGAAGACCAATCTTTGGACGTCCAGCTTATTCGAGACTGATGTCGTCCTGGGTGATTGACGACTTTTTAGTTTGCTCTTCGTCAATAGCAGCCGTTCACGCTCATCACTGAGCTTTACTTTTTTTTTCGGTTTGCCCGACTTTTCTCCTTCCAGGTTGCGACCGGTCGTTGATGGTGTCGCGGGCATTACCCCACAGCTGGGGCAACATGGCGCCGCTTTGGACAGGCAGCGACGTGTTTGCCGTGGATCAAGCCCAGGTGAGTGCATCCGCTCCCGCCTTGAGATCGTTAGCCGGGTGTCTCTTGATAAGGGAAGAGGTGCTGGGAGACGGCGTCCGACTGACAAAGACCTCTCAATGCATTCAAGGACACCATTTACGCCGGCACGCGCTCCGGCAGTCTACATCGCTACGACAAGCGCCTCCTCCCTCAACAAGGTGGCCAAGCCCAAGGTCATTCTCTGAAAGAGGAGTCAAAGCCTCCAAACCGGCTTCTTAAGGCTCGGAGTGGCATCACTCACGTCAAGCTCATCGGCGACAACACTTCTGTGCTTGTGGCCGGGATCAGTGGCGAGGTGCGTAGGTGGCGTCGCGTGGGGCCGTGCAAGGATGGGCGGACGGCGCTGACGAAGGCAGAACGGCCGATCGTCGTTGTCGTCATCATCGTTTTGGAACCCTTGTTTCCCATGCGGCAGCTGGACATCTATGACCTCCGATTCCTGACCACCGATCCAAAGGTGTCAACGGACCTCGTGGCTCGCCCGGTGATGTCTTTGCATGGTCACTCCAACAAGTACAGTCGTGATCTCGTGAGTGGGCGGGTCGTTGGGACCAGGGTGTGTTGCCCCCCTGCGCCAATATCTAACACTTCCTGCCCATTCATCCATCCATCCATCCATCTGCTCAGGGCCTAGACGTCGATCCCACTTCGTCCTTCCTGGCTGCAGCGGGGCAGGACGGCAGAGTACGCTTGTGGTCTTTACGCACCGGCGCTCTTTTGACGTCTTGCCAAGACCAACGTCAACGTCAAGACGGAGGAGAGGGACGGCCGCCGTCGCAGGATCAGGATCGCGTACGCATCGGCGCCCGCCTCTTCGGCGCTCCGGTCAAGGCCGTCAAGTTTTGCGAGGCGCCCCGGCTGGCCTCCGTGCCGGCTGATGAGAAGGACGGGGGGGGCGTGACGGGATGCACGAGCGGATTGGCAGTCGGCACGGGCATGCGGATAGAGCTGTATGGATGAGCGTGAGGAGAACGAGGGTAGGACGTCTCCATCCTATGCGCCCGGCCCATCCACCCATCCGTCCGTTCATCCATTCGTCCCGAGAGGCGGGTGCGCTCGGGCGACGACGAAGGCGGAGGATGGTGGACGGTGGGACGGCGGGTCTCCTCGAAGCTCCGAGCGAGGCGGCTTACGGCTCGTGAGATCAGTTACGTCGACGACCGGCTAAGCGATGCCCGTCCAACCGACTTGAGGGCGCGCTTGGCGGTCCTTGCGTCCGTGCTTCCATCTCGACGAGAGGATGGATGGGAGGAGAGGCGGAATGGAGAGAATGGAGAGGCTGATATGGCGACCGAGGCGAATGAAGCACGAGCACGAGGTCGGACGGAGCACGGCGGTGCGGGGTCACGAAGGAGGAAAGCGTCCTGACGACAAAGGCGAAACGTCGAATTTCCGAGGTGTGTCGTCGAGTCGAGTCGAAATGGCGTACGAATTCAAAAGGCGAATTGAAAAGCCGATGGCGGCTATTCAGTAATGTGGGGTCATTGCCGAGCAAGAGAGCGAGCGAGAGCGGGGACAGAGACGGGGGAAGAGTAGAGATGGACACAGAGAGCTGGATGGCGCTCAAAACCGGTCTGTCTGGTACCACTGTCCGTGCTCGTCGAACCAGCCCATGCTCTCCGTTCTCGTCCTGTCGTCTTCGTCTTCAGGGCGAGGCGGAGGCGGAGGCGGAGGCGTACCTCGTCCTTCCTCTGCAGCCCCCTCGGCGTCGGCGTCGGCATGCTCAGCGTCCTCGCTGTCGGGAAAGGCGGACGCCGAGCCGCGCTGGGTCGGTTCATCATCGTCGAGGTGGCCGGGGCGGTGCGTTCCGGGCGTCGACGCCGAAGAAGCTGTCTCGATGGGGTCTCTGTCCGTCGCCGTCGCCGCCGTCGCCGCCACTATCGCCATCGGGTGGCGGGGTGACGTTCCGCCGTCCCTCGACGCCTCCAGCGTCCGGTGGCGGTGGTGGTCCTCCCGGGAACGACAACGGCCTCGGCGGGACGGCCTTCTCGCGTGCGACGAGGCGTCGGTGCGCGTGGAGAGAAGCGACGTCCTCCTCGTCCTCCTTGTCCTCGTCTCCCCCTCGCTCTCGCTGTCGCTCTTTGCCCTTGCCCTTGTCCTTGTCCTTCTTCTCCTCGCCAGCGTCCCCCCCTCTTCGACGGCCGCAACAGCAGCGACCGCTAAGAACGATGCAAGAAAAGAGTGCGAGGGCGAGGACGAGGGCGAGAACGACGGCGACGACGATCTTGGTGCGCTCTGCGCCAGAGGACCGCTTAGCGAGGAAGAGGTGGTGGTGGTGGTGCGAGTCGGTTTGGAGGGGTAGTCCGGTGGCGAGGGGTGGCTGGGCGAGTAGAAGGAGAAGGAGGAGGAGTGCGGTGGTCGCTTTCGCAAGGCGAGGCGAGGGAGCGGGGCAGAGACGAACGGCGGCGTTGTGCTCACGTCCCTCCTTGCGAGACGGAGACGGAGACGGCGTTGAAGAGCGGAGGGAGTGCATGGGTGGGTTAGGTGGTGGTGGTGGGAGACGAAGGAGGGAGAGAGAGAGGGGAAGGGCGAGGCGACGGAGGGAGACACTGTGAGGTGTCGCGCTGCGGGCCATCGAACGAGCCCATCCATCCATCACGAGTCGAGTCGAGCATGTATGCGCCATTCACACGCAAAGCAAGTAATAAGTAATGGCTTGCCTTGCCTTGCCGTGGCGTACGGGCCGCGACGTACGCCTCGAGGGCGAGGGCGAGGGCGGGGGCGAGGGTGAGGGCGAGGGGGGCATCGCTTTCGTTCGTGAACGAGTTGAGCGTCGGTTTCGAGCACGGCGACGGCGACGGCGTGGAAAGAGACGAACGAACGAACGGACGAACGGACGAACGGACGGAAGGACAGACAGACGGACAGACGGGAGCAGGCAATAGATATGATAAGCCAGGCACACGACGACGGCACCTGATCTATCTCCCCGCCAAGGTCCCGTCGGTCGATCGACCGGGGTCAATCGGTCGGCGAGGCACCCACCAACCAAACCAACCAAACCGACCGACCGCCGCCCACAAAAAGCGCATCTTCTTCGCTCGACGGCGTCGCGCATCCTGATTCTGATCGTGTCGTTGCGGTGGACGACTGACAGACAGACAGACAGAGAGAGAGAAGAGGGGAGGAGGAGGATTCGAAAATGGGATTGAACCAAGATCGATCGATAGGTAGATAGTACAAGGATGGGGGTTGGGTTGGCGGTCAAATGGGGGTGGGGAAAATGGGGAGGGGATAATCCAAGATGCGGTGTATCGGGTGCATCGGGTCCGGGACGGAGGTGGGGATACGATACGGTATAAAGAAAACCATTTTCATGTCTTAACGAAGGAGAGAAGGAAAGCGAGAAAGACAAAAAAAATGCTTGCTTGCTTGCTTGCTCGCGCCGCCGGGGCGGGCCGAGCGGTCTAATTTCTACTCTACTTCTATTCTTCGTTCACTGGTCGAGGCGAAGAGCAAAGTCACCACACGACACGACACGACGCGGTCGTCTGCTGGTGTTGTTGTCAGTTCAAAGGGGGCAAGTCGACCCAAGAGGGGATACCGAGAGACGTCTTTGCCGCTGCCGCCACCGCCAGCGGTCGGTGTCGCTGCTACGCGGCGACACCGGGGCGTGAGTGGGCCGTCTGTGGCGGCGGGACGGGGACAAAGGGGAGACGGGAACGCCCGAGCGAGTCGTCCGAGTTGGCCTTTTTTTTTTTTTTTTTCGCCGCCTTGAGAACGGGAGCGGGGGAGGGCCATTCTTCATTCTTCCCACTCACGTCCACGTCCACGTCGTCCTCATCTCTCCCGCCCGCCGGCGGCGGCAGGCAGGCTGACGGATGCAGGACGGCGTCTATGCGACGGCAAGCGCAGAAAGGAGATTTGTTGTCGAGGTCAGGAACGACGCCGCTGGTCGCCGGCTGCCCTTGGCCTGCAGAGTCGGCGATGTCAACTGACACGGCCGTGATGGCCTTGATGGGACGGGTTCAAAAGAGACATGTCGGATGGGAGATGAGAGGACGTCGAGGAGGCGCCGTCAGCCAAAGCGTCGGCGTCGGCGTCGGCGTCGTCGGCGTCGGGCCAAGGTTGTGTCCATTGCGCGACGGCGGAAGGAACGGTGGTCGACGACGACGACGGCAACGACAACGACGACGATCGTCCGCCGTCTTGGAGGAGGGCGTCGGAAGGCGGCGGCGGCGGCGGCGGCAACGGCGACACGTCGGACACGTTTGAGCAGCGGGAACGCGTCGAGGGCCGGCATGGACAAGGTGGGTGAGAAGAGCGGAAAGAGGGGGCCGCCCCAAAGGAGGGCCTCATCGAGGATCTGCTGATGGTAATGCTGTTGTTGTTGTTGTTGGTAATGCTGTTGTTGTTGCGGTTGCGGTTGCGGCTGTTGTGATACCGGCGCTGACGGCGGCAGCAGGGGCCTGTTGGTCTGGAGAATGGAGGTGAAGAAATCGAGACTGGGCGTGGGCATGGCGAAATCGGGGGAAGCGAAGGGCAAGGAGAGCAACGGCGTCGTCGACGTTTGCTCGGGCCATGACGCCGGCCGAGTTGGCTGGCGGAGGATCGAGGGGAGGGAGAGAAGGAGTGCCGGGGGAGTCGGCGCGCAAGGCGACGTCGGCTGGACGGTGGGCGTCGATGTCGGCGTCGAGCGAGGCAGACGGCTCGGAGACGCGTTTGCGAGAGCGGGGGACAAAGATGGAAAAGAGGTGCTCCTTGTTGCGCTCGACGTCGTCGTCGAGGAACTGGATGCGCACCTGCCGACGGTCGATCGCCTCGCGCAGGTTGTGGTAGGTGTTGCGGTACCTCCTCTGCGCCTCGCGGTACCGCTTGCCCTCCTCGGCCCGGTTTGGCTTGGTCTTGGTCTTTGCCGCTTGTGGCATCGTGCGGGCGGTGGATGAGGCGGAGGCTGAGGCGGCGTCGGAGGGAAGCGGGCACGCTCGCCTGGCTGGCTCGCGAATCGCCCGGCTTGAGTGGGGTCGGTGCGGGTGGGGGTGGGTGGGGGATCGACCCTGCCGGGCGGCATCGGACGACGAGGTGTCTGCCGTCATGTCATTCATGTCATGGAACTAAAATCGCCGTCCGCCTTCTCCCGTCGATCAGGCACACACAGACAGACAGACAGACAGACAGACAAGTTCAAGCGAGGCCACAACATCTCGAGTTCCCCCCGCCTGAATGGCCGCAAGGGCAAGGAGGGAGGTAGGTAGGTAGAAGAACACCCGACCTCGCACCGGACATCGACATCGACACCGACAAAACGGGCATGAGATTGCAGGCGGTGAAAGGGAACGAACGAGTGACGGCGAGACGGAACTGGATTGATTGGATTGGACTGGGCTGAACGTGGCCAACGAACGAAAGAAAGAAAGAAAGAAAGAAAGAAAGGAACGGCAAGGTTGTGGGGGCGAGAGAGGGTGATCAAGTTGGTTGGTTGACGACGATGAGGATGCTCGGAGAGGATGGGGCACAAAACGAAAAAAACGAAAAAAGTCCGACGACACGCCCGTCTCGCTCGACGGTCGGTCAGAAAAACGCGTGAGACCTTCCTCCAGGCCCGGATGACCGAGGAGGCGACGACGACGCAGCGGTCGCCTCCCCGCCCCCGCCCTCGTCTCTGTCCCCCTTGACGGCCGGCTGGCGACCTGTCGTCGACAGAGACAAGACAAGGCAAGGCAAGGTGGGCCGAGGGCAAAGTCAGCGAGCGTGCAAGCATGGCAGCCGCCGCACCGCACTGCACCGCACCGACACTCACAGACTGGACACGTGTTCGAACTCTGGCTCAGCCACTGATCAACACAGGCAGACGAATGGAAGAGGTGCTTGCAGTCCAGCAGCCGACAATCGTCCTCGTCCTGTTTGTTTTCGTCGGTGATGAGCGGAGCGAGTCGACGGGTCAGACGATAAGAAAAAGAAAAAAAGAAACAACCATCGGTCGATGCACGCACCTGCCATTCGGCCAAACAGATCAAACATCGTTCCGCCGTATTCTCCCTAATTTTCCCCTCGGCCAACAACCTAGGTACGTCTCTGCCTTTGAACACCTCCAGTCCCGACCGGGCAATCTCGTCCCTGGTCACCGTCGCAGGCTTGCTGCTCGCCATGGCGAATGCGCCGAGCATGTTGATCAGGTTCACTAGGTCCCGTCCTGCGTCATGCGACTCTTGAGATAAGATCGGATGGTCCACCGGATATCGCCCTCCGGAGACGAAGAGCAGGAAGCGCGACGTCGGCGGCGGCAGACGACCGGCGGCCTCCCCGCCGCCGGTTCGCACACCGTCTCCGCCCTCGTTCCGAGACCCGCCGTCTCGCACCTCCGAGCCTCCGAGTCCACCACCGCCCGCGGGCTGTTGCGGTGGCATCGGATGCATCCCCTGATCTTCCTCTGGCACGCCTGGGATCATCTCGCCCGGAGGAATGGATCTCACGCCGACGACGATCAGCGGCACCGCCGTCATCCGAGCATGAGAGCCCGTAGCCGCCGTGCGTGCCTCCGACGACGTCGACGTCGACGACAACGGAGCGTTCGACGGAGCAGTCGCCTCGCCTGTACTGCCGGCCTGCCGCGGTATACCCAACAAAGCGGACCTTGCTCCGGCTGCGCCGTCCAGGGAAGGACCTCCGCCAGCGCCAGCGAGAGACGGCGGCGCCGGCGCCGGCTGTTGGGCAGACTCGATTTGGACGGGGTCGAAACGAAAGACGCGGAAGAAGCTCAATTGGCCCTGCTCAAAGTCCCTTCGCCTCCTCAATCTTGCCTCCACATCCACCTCGCCTGGCCCCGGCTGCTCTCCGCCAATGCTCCTGACCGCGACGCCGAGGTCGACTTGCATGTCGTGCAGGAAGCGGTCGAAGCTGCCCGGCTCGCCGGGCGCGGAGGCGATCTGCTCGCGATGTTCGCGTTCGCGTTCGCGTTCGCGCTCGCGGGAAGGACCGCCGGACGGACGAGGACGAGGGTAGGAAGCCGTGCCGCCGCCGTCGCCGATGGAATCGCGCATGAATCGAGTCGCCCCGTCCAAGCCCGACAAAGGGGCGCTCTCGGCCGAGTCGGCGTCGCTCCACGTCCGCTCGCGTGACGCCGACGACGAGGACGACGACGACGTGCGCTCGTCGGAGAAAAGCGAGCCGGATACGGATCTACGGTCGCCGCTGCCAACGTGCATGCGGCTCGCCGTTCGAGCGTGACGATAGGCGCCAATGCTGTTAAGTGCCTCTCTGATCATCGCCGGCAGACTTCGCCCCGATGTAGGTCCGTCGGACGAGCTGTGCGATCGGCCGCCGGACGACAGTCGATCGAGCCCCGTCGTCGTCCGGCCGCCGCCGCCGCCGCTTGTGGCGCTGTCGACGGCGCTCGTCGACGAATTGCTACGGACCAAGCCGAGCGCCCGAGCCGAGCCCGAGGATAGAAGGGAGGCGCTGGAGCTCGGTACGAGCGAGGCTGCGGTGGCAGCCGTGGCCACGCTGTTTTCGACGTCGCGAGGAGAAAAGGATAACGTCAATAGACGCTCGCTCGGCGATCGCCCTAGCAGGAAATCGTTTGCACTGCCGTGTAGATAACGGAGCACAAAATGACGCACCTCAACAGCCTTGTGAGCATGGCTGCCTGCTCGTCCAACGTCGCCGCGGTGAACCCTCCACTGTCCATATCCACGTCTTGACCCGTGCGCGTCGCCGTCGCCGTCGCCGCCGCCCTCGCCGCGGCGGGTTCCGACCCTGGATGAGAACGTTGCTCCGACGCAGGGGCATCGGCGGGCGTTTGTACAGCTGACGATGGAAGCGGCGTAGACGACGGGGTAGGCAGATCGAGCTGGACGCCTTGTCGACCGGGGCCTTGTTCGTCTACAATCATGCCCTCTCCGACGCCGTCGACGTCCCCGCTCACCGTAGACGTAGACGTACCCTGACCGTCCGTTTCCAGTCCAACCGCCGGTGCCTCTGTCGACGGACTGGAGGAGCTGACGCCAGGCCTCAACAGTCTGCCGAGGCGAGCAGGTAGTCTCCCATACGTGCGTCTCGGCAAAGGCCTGCCCGCAGAGTCGTGACCATCGACGGCCGCCGTGCGGACGTCGTGCGAGGCAACGTCGGAATCGACTACAGACGTCGTCGGAGCGTCGCTGTTCGCCGTCGGCGGGGGAGCGTTGATGCTTGACGGCTGCTCGCTGCTGGAGGACGAGGGTTCGTTGGGAAGGGTGCGAGCTACGAGAGCGCCCTGCACGATGATGGACGTGCCCGTAGCAAAGCCCACCGATGGATGTGGACCTCCAGGGGCAGCGCCAGCAGCAGCAGCAGAGCCAGAGCCGGATGAGGCGGCCGTGTTCTGACGGGACAACGGTGGGGACCCTGTCGGCGGTCGAGATGGCGAAGGCGAAGGCTCAGGGAAGGAAGGGGCCGAGTTGGAAGGAGAGCGACGAGCCTCGGCGCCGAAGAAAGATACCGGTTCCTCGTCGGGACGATCTGTGGCCATCTGCGCTCCGTCCGGCCTCCTCTCGCCTGAAGGGGCGGATGAGGGAGCTTCGAAGGCGGAGGGACGAGTTCTAGACGTCCTCGACGATAGACCGAAGAGGTCGTCGACCAGCGATCCGAGCCCGGAGATACCACCGCCGTCGGTGCTCTCGCCTCCTTCCGGAGTTTCAGCGCCGCCGCCGCCGGAAGGCCTTGGTACGGCAAGTCGATTTGGAGAAGCCGCCGGGACGGTCGGAGGGCCCCAAGGCGCGGCTTGTCCGATGTTGCTTTGTGCCGCTGGGCGTGCCGCTCTGGTGAATGAGCCTGGAGGGGCAGCTCGATCTTGATTCTCGGCCGGAGCGTCGGATGCGAGGCTAAAGTCTCTCATCACGTCGGCCACTCTCTCTTCCGCTCGGCGGCGATCGTCGGCCAACGGGTCCAAGCTTGAAGCAGAAGCCGAGTTGCCGTGTGCGGAAGAAGAAGAGGCTGGTCCGCTCGTCGAGCCCACCTCCTCCTCGCCGTCGTCAGCAATGGCCGGCGGATGAGGGGAAGAGGGATGGTGATCGTCGTCGTCCCGAGCGCGCGCTTTGCCCTTGTCGACTCGTCGGCCTGACAGGCCGGTGGCTTCTATGGCCTCGTTGTCGTCCCCGACGTGGTCTCCTGGGGCATCCGCGTCTCCGCCGTCGTCCGCGTCCATCCGCGTCGAGTCTTCACCGTCGGTGCTAGCGCCGCAATCGGGAGCGAGGGCGGGGGCGGTGGTGAAGGAAGTCGATTCCTCGTCGTCTTCTGAAGCGGGGTTCGTATCGTGTGCCAGCGCGGGAGGAGGAACGACGGGACCGGTTACAATCGACGACCCGTCCTCGGCGTCTTGCCTCTCCTCCTTCCTGTTGTCCACCGACTCGTCCATCCAATTCCTCCTAGCCCTCCCCGTGCCTCTGAGGGCGCCAGCGAGGTCTCCCAAAGCGCTGAACCTCCTGCTCCGCTTGCGAGAGTCCTTTCTCTCGCCGCCGCCGCCGCCGCCGCCGCCGCCGCCGCCGGTCATTTCGTCCTGGGCGTGCACGGACGAGCGCGGTGCGTGGATGTCTGGGTCGAGGTGATGGTCCGGGACGGGCCTGGGTTCTGGGAGGAGGGAAAAGTCGGGCGGGGGAATGGATGGGGAGTGTAGGGAGCGACGGGTGAAGGGAAAAGAGAAGGAGGGGTAACGCTTTGAGCGAGAATGGGCCGCGGTGGGCGTCGTGGATGGCACGGCGGGGTGGGAGGATGCGGGATCGGTGGGTGACGTGTGCTGGCGAGACGGGAAGTGCGCTGGATCGGCTGTTTGTGGCAACGAAGATGGCGTTTGCGGATGGACATCGAGGTCCATGTCCGTGGGAGCACGACCGGTTTCCGACTCGACGTCGGCGGCCACCTCCTTTCCCTTTCCCTTGTCTCTGGCGTTTGCAGACAGGCCGAAAGGAAAGCGCCTGCCTGCCCTGGACAGCGACGGGGAGGACGACGCTGGCGTGGGCGACGAAGCTGGCGGGGCGGCGTGCGAGTCGCGAAAGGACGGGAAGCGCCTGGCACCGGTCGAGGTCGAGGTGGAGGTAGCTTCGGAGAGGCGACGACGGCGACGGCCCGAGCCAGCGGGGTGGTCCATGGTGACGGTGGCGGTAGGATTGAGCGGGTGGGCGGCGTCGTCGTCGTGGCTGGGAGACGAGTGACCGCGAGCGGCAAGCGACGACGACGGGAGGGTGGTGGCGTCAGGGAAAGAAGAAGAAGCGACGCTGGCCTGGCCTGGTCGTCGGGTCGGAAGGTGAAGGTTGTGCGAGAGGGTGGCCGACCGGTCGCGGGACTGCCCTCCACCCATTCCTTCCTTTCCTTTCCCTTCGTCGTCTCGGACCGGAGACGACGGACGGTGAGCGCTGGGCGGCGACTCGACTCGTTTGTCAGCCGGATCGATCCCACTGGACTCTACACCGGGGAGAGAAAGAGAAAGGCAGGATGGGGGGTGGACGTGGTTGATCGTCGATCGTCGGTGGTCGATCGTCGGTCGGTGGTCAGTGGTCAATGGTCGCCGTCGTTTGTCGTCGTCGTCGTCGTCGTCGTCGTCGTCGGTCGGTCGGAAAGAAGACGATGATCGACGCGGATTGGGCGTTCGGCGTCGCGGTTGAGGACCGGCTCGGCTGGTCGCGGGTGATCGGAGGGCGATGATGCCGCCGGCGTTTCTTTCTTTCTGTTCCTCAACTTGTACAGCTGACAGCCGTCGAGACGAGGCGACGAGGACGGCCAACAGACAGCGCTCACTCAGTCAAGGCACGACACCAAGTCCGGGACAGACAAAAACGGACAGCACATAACAACGCCGGACGATCGTGACGCTCGCTCGTGCCAGCGCCGCCGTCCACGAGCCGAGCACGCGTGCACACACATCCAGTATAACCACTCTCCTTCGTCCTCGACATCACTTTTATTAGACCTCGACAACGGACGCCCTTCTTCCCGTACCCCTCTGCACAGCGTACCATGCTAGATGCTATGAGTGGCACAGCGAGAGAGAAGGAAGGAAGGAAGGAAAGAAGGAAAGAAAGAAAGAAAGAGAAAAAAAAAAAAAATGGGCCGGTGCATTGTGGGCTGGACGACAGACAGACAAGACAGTACGCTTCCTCAGCTACACGGATCGCCGGTCGTCGCTAAGAAGGCAAAGGCCCCTCCATGCTCGTCTTCTCAGGTGAACATGTCGCGCGCACACTCCAAGCCCAACTCGGACGTTCTCTTTGTTCTTGCCCCCTCAGTCCGCGTGGACACGTCAAAACTGCGAGCCGTCGTCACCAGTCACCCGGCAGGCGCACTCGCCAGGTGGAAAAGTAGGCGCGGCTCGCCGTTGAGCTTCTCCAACGACGCCGCGTGCAGGAGACATCCTTTCCTCCTCCGCTCTCTTCTCTTCGCTCTTCGTCTCTGTCGTCTCATCCTTTCCCTCTGCGCCGCCCGCCCGGCCTCACGCGCGCAATCGCAGGCACGGATCTTCCTTCTTACCCTGTTTCAAGGGGCCGACTGACATGGTCTATGGCCATGGCTGCTTTGCTCAGAAATGAACCCTAGTCACCGAAATGCATATATCTCATGAGACGGCTAATGAGACATGGCCGATACGCCCTCATTATCTTGTCGCTCGTCACAAGCTGGACCCGCGGCCGATCGCTCCTCCTGTTTGTCGCGTGCACCGTCTTCCGCGTGATGAGAAGGCGCAACGATATCTCGCACCTGACACACGTGGCCGTGCTTGACGGGAACAAGTATAAGCTCGGAACAGTCGATCACAATAGAACCTGAACAAGATGGGCACCGTACCGCTCCATACATACCACTGTATACACGGGGCATACGTACCCTCGACCGCCTCTCGTGAGCGCCTTGCTCGACGTTGAACAACCCGGAATCATCGATCAGGTGCAGCTGACGTGCGCGGAAGCACGAGGCAGCAGTAGGGTTACGGTTCCCACGCTGCGGCATGGTTGCCATCCAGGACAACTGCTCGCTGGGGTGTCGCCGTAGCTGAGAGGATGCTCAGTTGGCACTCGAAGCATCAGCTGAGAACGCTTCGATCAACAACAACGAACTACAGCAAGAAAGAGACCAGCATCGTCGCCGTCTCTCTCTTCCTCCCTTTGCACCCCATTTCTCTCCCTTCTCTCCAGTCATTCCATCCTTTCAAGGTGGGCATCCAGGCCGAACGTTCGCAGCGCGTGCCGGCCGCCGTCCTCGTCTCTTGTCTCCCCGGAGGAGAAACAAACACGCGTTGATCGGGCCGCTTTCTTCCCACCTTTGCTTCCCCGCTCCCAAATATTTTCTGTTCCCCATCTTCTCCGGATGAAGATGCAAAGACCAGGTAGGTGATGGCGAGGGATGAGCGGGACGTGTACGGCTCAAGAGACGGAGACGGACGGACGGGCTAATGACCAATGACCAACCTCTTCGCCTCTTCCTTGCTCTCTCCATCCCCCGCCTTCCATCACCCATGGACGCCCCTTTCCGCAGGTCAACCACCTCAAAGACCAAACTTGTCAGGCGCCCCAGGCCTTCCCAATGCCGGCTTCCGCGGCTCCCAGTTCCCACCGTACATGAATGCGCCCCGACAAGTGATGCCCGGTTTTCCAGGCGGTAGCGCGCCGAGCGCCGCCGGTCGAGGCGGCAACCCTCCAGGGATGCCCCCGCAACCCTCTCCCGGATTCATGTCTGCCGCAGGCTCAAGGGCCGGAGGCTTGTTTCCGTTTGGTGCGGGAACGAATACGCCGGGGCAGAGCAATCCCCCGAGCGCGACACCTGGCGGAGCGTTCACGCCAAATCTCGGCGGCGGTGGTGGCGCTGGCGGAAGCAGCGGCGGAGGTGGGGTCTCTCAAGGTAGCGCACAGCTCAACCTCGTTGACCTCGACGACTTTCCCGCGTTGGGCTCCGGACCGATGAACGCCGTAGGGTCTGCGCCGACACCTGCCGGCGGCTCCAACGGTCCGTCAGGCGGAGGTGGAGGGGCAAGCTACGCGAGTCAGGCTGGCACTGGCGCTTCGAGCGGTCCTAACGCTCCAGCACCAGCACCCGGTTTGGGACAGGCGACGGGTCCGACGACTTCTCAAGGCGGCGGCGGCGGCGCCACCACCCCCGGAGCGGGTCGAGCGCATGCTGCCGCACTGTCTCAGAAGCCGTTCTCACAGGATGACTTTCCGGCGTTGGGCGGATCGATGGGGTCGCATCAGACGACGTCTAACGACCATTCTTACCCTCTACCTATGAATGGTATCGGCCGAAGTCAGCCGAACCACCACGGCGGCCAAGAGCAAATGAGCGCGAGCTCGAACCGAAGCTCGTCCCAGGACGTCGTTGCGCCGTTTCCCCAGACGCCCGCACAACAGGTCTTGGCCAGTCCGGCGGACCGATTCGGTTTGCAAGGTTTGCTGAGTGTGATCAAGATGACGGATCCGGATTTGAGCATGTTGGCTATGGGGAGCGATTTGCAGACACTTGGACTCAACCTGAATGCGCCAGAGTGAGTTTCATTTTGGTCGCGGGGACCGGGGACGATGGCGCGTTGGATGGATGAGGAGTAGATGACTAAAGTCGTCGTTTCTGCACGCCTGCCGGTTATCTGCCAAGCAGAGCTCTCTATGCATCCTTCATCACGCCGTGGGCGGACAACAATACCCTTGCGTCCCGACAGATCGAGCCGGATTACGTCTTGCCGGCCTGCTACAACGTGCAGCCTCCTCCGCCGGCGCAAAGCAAAATCGCGTCGTTCAGCGATGAGACGCTCTTCTTCATCTTCTATTCGACGCCGCGAGATATGTTGCAGGAGGTGGCGGCACAGGAGCTGTGAGTGGATGGAATGAACGCGGGAGCGTCGTCCGGCACGCACGCGTTCCCTCACGAGGTTCGGTCATCCTCGGTCTAATCTCGAGCTTTTCCATATCCCTCATCCACAGGTACAACCGCAACTGGCGATATCACAAGGAGATGCGAGTCTGGCTCACGAAGGAGCAGGGCACTGAGCCGACGCAGAAGACGCCAACGTTTGAGCGGGGCACATATGTCTTCTTCGACCCTACGGTGTGGGAGAAGACGAGCAAAAACTTGATCCTCATCTACGAGCTTCTCGAGGAGAAGGTACCGCTCTCCACTCAGGCGGCGGCAGCGGCGGCGGCGGCGCAAGCGGCTCAGCAAAGCGGAGCACCCCCGGCGGCGCAGGCGCAGGCACAGGCACAAGCAGCTCAGATCGCCGCGGCGGCGAACGCGGTGCAACAGGCACAGATGCAAGCTGTGCAGTCGCAGCAGCGTCAACATCAGCAGCAGCAGCAGCAGACGCGCCATCAAGTCGGCGGCGCTCAGACGATGACCGTCTAAACGTGGACGACGGTAGGCGGCGGGGGCGTGGTTTACCGCTGTCGCAGATGGAGTTGGTAGTCTTGTCCGTTGTCGTGCGACGCTCCCATCAACCCTTCCTCGACCGCTCCTTCCTAATTCCCCCTCCCTCCCCCCTTCCTACGTACCAGTGCATCGCTACAGGACACATCTTCACCCCCGTCCGTCCCGCATCTCCATGTCATTCCCAGTTCCCGCTTCACCCGGTATTCCTCGTCTCGTCTCGTCTCAGTTCAGCACCTGTACCGAATAGGCCCAAGCCAAGCCTTATTGGATCGTGATACTATTTCCTTTCCCCTCCTTCCCTTCCGTCTGTCTGTCTGTCTGTCTTTCTCCCCTTGTCGAACAGAACGACGTTCTTCCCGCTCGTCTTGGTCGCCCGTTTCGCTCATTCAGAGCGACCGGTCGTGAACGAGTGTCGAGCTTTGTCCAGCTGTAGATGCTTTTCACGAGTGGTCACATCTCGCTCGCTGCCGGCTGGCATACATACGAGAACAGCGAGGTAAAGCGCATCGCAGCGGTCTCCGTCTATCGCCGCCCCCGCGTATTACGTAAGGATCGGTCTCGGGCTCGTCCGACCCCCTTCTCGCTTTGTCATCGTTTCTCGTCGTGATTTACTAATCCTTCTTCGGGGTCCGTGCGAGCGATGATCCATTTTCTACCGTTCAACGATTTTGTGAGCGACTTGTAAATTTCCTTTTTTTTTTTTTTTACTAAACCTCAGTCCAGCCTAGCTTTTTTGCGATCATTTCTAGACCAGAACACTCAGGCAGCCAGTCCTTTGCGACCGTCTACGTCAGAGTTTTCAACTCACCATCATAGCAGACATGGAGGCCTGTTGGGGGCTTGAAGCTCTTTCTGCAGCCGGAGCAGGTGGCTGTGGGATTTTGCGGCATTGATCGTCCTTGACCGTTTTTTCATACCTTCAGAGGGTTGCTGATTCCATGGATATACGCCTTTGCTGGGTCCGGTCCCAGCATAAGGGCAATTGCTAACCTGGCCATGCTGCGCTTCTTGTCTTTCTTCCAGGTGTTCTTCTTCTTGACTTTGACGCCAAAGAGTCCTTCTCATTCTCTTCCACCTTGTTTAGACTGACGACATTCCAGAGATTCATCAACTCGAGCACTACCTGGGCGTAGTAGTTTCTCTCGGTGAGCTTCGGAACGCTCTGCATCATGCTCATCGTGCGCTCGAGGATTATCCGCTCCTCCGGTGTACGGATGCTGGCTTGGGTCCAGCATTAGTGTGACTTTTGACATGGTCGTTTTACGCTTCTTCTCTTGCCTCTAGGCGTTCCTTTTCTTGCGGTGGAGCAGATGGGAAAGGAGCATTCAACTCGCCATAAGTAGTCAATGACGCCATCCCGAAACTAGGAAGATTTGCTTGAGGAAGGACCAGACAAGAAGGCGCCGAGATAGCAATGAGGTCAGAGCCGAGGAATACCCACCACGAACGGAAGCAAGACGCGCAAGGAGGGCAAGTGGGTTCCCCGACAGGATGAACGGTCTGGCACCGCACGCACGTTTTCGATGTCTTGGTTGGCGCCATAGCGAAAGGGGAGAGGGTTGGGAGAGGGTTGGGGGGGGGGGGGCATGTAATCAAGAGGGTGCGGAGAGGAGATACGGCAGACGGCAGACGGCAGACAGCAGACGGCAGACGGACAATGGTGAAGGGAGGTTTGTAAAAAATAAAAGGATAAAAAATGATTGGAATTCAGACGAACTAGCAAGTAAACCCTAAGGTAAGACAGGTAAGGAGACTATTGTAATGCTACAATGATATACTGACATAAAAAGATGGGGCGCTACCTAAAACGTCAGGAGGACTACATAACGGAAAACCGACAACACAACGGGACAGGGCTAGCTATAGCCAACATGTTGGAAGACACGTGAGACGTGTGACTACTGCTGGTGCGGGGGACAATGCTGTGCTGCTTGACTATGGGACCAAAATACTGTGCGGGACGAAACGAAACGAACTGAAACGAGACGAGACCGAGACAAGACCGGACGGGGGTTCTGAACGAAAAGCAGGATACAAACGAGGCGACGACGGGAGGAGGGGTTGGACGCGCCGGGACAGGACAGCTAGCGGAGGAGGGCTAACATGTCCGAATGGCGTGGGGGCTGGGGCGAGAGGAGCGGAGACGAGGCTCTGAACGAAAACGAAAAAAAAAAAAAAGAAAAAAAAAAAAAAAAGCGGGGTAGAACGAAGTGGCGATGGGGGAGGCTCGAGAGGGGAGATGGCACTGAAGACGGGAGAAGGAATGGGCCGAGTCTCAAGCGTATGTGGCTCTGGCTCCTTGGAGCCAGACAACGATGTATCGAGATGGCAGCCTGGAGCTAGCAGCAGAGGCTGAAACTGGATTGGATTGCGATGTCGAGAGAAGGGACAAGTCGGAATCCCGGGCAGAGCCGACCGATCGAGCCGGAGTCGAGGGCGCTTCAACTCCGACCGGGAGACACTCGGCGTCTTCCTCGAAAGCGGAGAGAGCGGCGGCGGCGGCGGCGGCGGTGGCTTGGCGGTGGCGGCACCGGTCCCGGTCAAAGGGAACGGTAGGAAGGCGGCGCTGGGAGGGCTCTTGGAGCTCCTGCGACCGAAGGCGAACGGGTATCTGGAGTCGTCGACGGGGAAGGAGACGACGCGGGGGCGAGGCCGAGGGCTGCTTGTGCCATGGGAATGGACGAGGTGGAGAAGCGCCTTGTGTTCACGTTTGCGACGCCGTCAGGGCGGGGACGGTGGTTGTCATTGGCGCGAGCGATGGCAGGAGCGAAAGGGAACCCGTGTCCCAGTTGGACAGGGCTGGTGGGCTCGGAAGAGGTCACGAGAGGAGGCATGTCGAATTCGGATCCGCGTTGGTGTTGATCGGAAAGGGTGCTCATAATCGAACGGAACCTAGGCGGGAGGACGCGGGCGGGGACGAGGGAGGCGTCATCCGTAGCTGTAGCGATCGCGACGGCAGCCGAGTGGCACCGCTCGAAAGGGTCGCTGGTTGTGGTGTGCTCCACGTGCCTGTGGTCTTCGACTTGCTCCATCGACTGATAAGCGGACAGGACGGAACCGAGAGAATACGTGGACTGCGCTGCGCTGTCGTTGTAAAAAGGCGGGGGAGGAGAAGGACCCGTTGCAAAGGCCCTGGAGACCCTGTCGCCGTCGGCGAAGGGGCCCTGGCCTGCGGTGGTCAGGAAGGGGATGATGGGCCCGTCGGTCTTGCTGTGAAAGGCGTACGGCGTGGCGGCGGCATCGTCCCCGTTGTCGTCCTGCTGGGAGCGCTCGCCGAGCTTGGTCGAATCGTCGCTCGCCCACGCGCTGAGGAGCTGGAGCATGTCGATGAAAGAGGCGGAGCGGGTCAAAGAGCCGACGACCCTCTTGAGCGGAGCCTCCTTGAAGCTGTGCCAAGCGGAGACGAAAGGCGCCGAGAGGCGCGAGTGGCGGTGGTGGTGCGTCGGCCCGTACGCGGCGTAGGTGCCGCCGATTGTCGGGCTGAAGGGCACGTCGAGGTATGGCGAGACGGGGGAGTCGACTCGGAGATCCGGGCATCGCTGACCGTCCACGCCGGCGGGCTCGCAGCACTCAACCTGCTCCGGAGAGAGCGTCGCGTTGGCCGCCGAAGGGCAAAGAAAGGAAGTCACTCGGGTCGGGTCAGCTGAGGCAAGCCAAAAACAAAATCCTCACCGCGCAAGGAAATTGGATTAGAAACAGAGCCAGGGAGACGTACTCGGAGCTTTGCCAAACTCCACCTCATGTTCTTCTTTCCGTTCTTCTTCTTCTTCTTCGTCTTCGTCGTCGTCGTCTTCCTCCACGTCGCGAGTGGTAGCTTCCTAGGGCCAGACTTGAAACGTCCCGCGTCGACGCCGCCTCGGGCTTTACGAGGGCAGTTCGACCCTCTGGCGCCGAAAGAAATGGGATGGAAGCCAAGGAGGTCGTTGAGTATCTGCTCGCCCTCGGACCAGCGCGCCTCCTCCGTCCCGCGAGCCTGGTTGGCGCCATCCGAGTCCCTGGCGGACGCGTCGCGCACGTCGCCCGGTGCCGTCGAGAGGAGCTCCTGCGAAAACGGGTGGTCGCGCGAGTAGAAGATGGTCAAATCCAAGTAAGAGAAACGGGTGGCGCGGAGGAGAGGCGGGAGGGGAGAAGACTCACGGAAAAGATGTGCGAGAGATCGGGTTGAGGGACGAAGACGGGGTACGTGTCGAGGGCGACGGCGAGGTTGTCCATGCCTCCCGCGCTCTCCTGAATTGCCGAGGCCGAGGCGAAGGAAAAGCGGGAGACAACAAGAAAAAAAGGGGGAGGTTTTGAGCGGGACTGCCTCATATGAAGGCCTCCTCGGGTCTCTTGACCACCATGTCTAATCGCTACTGACGGGAAACTGCATCTCCATGTCCTTGGGAAGTTGGGCCGCCTCGTAGAGGTAGAGGTTGACGCGGTCGTTGAAGCCTGCATCTCCATCCTGTCGTTCGTTGGCATCGCATCGCGTGGGGGAAGGACGAACGATTGAAAGATGTACGAATACGGTCCGGAAAAAAAAAAGGAAAAGGGAAGCGAGTGGTGAGGGAGAGGTAGGACGAAAGGGCAAGCAGAAATAGAAAGCCCACCGATGAAAGGTCGCCGGCGATGGCGGAGTCGCTCAGCATGCCGACAGCCGCTGGATAGCCGTTCGCCAGGGGTCGATGTTCCTGCGACTCACTGACGCCTTGGACGCCTGCCGAGACGAGAGGAGGGGCTTGGACGTTCGCTGGAGTGACCGTCAACGCGGTCATCGACCGGTACGGGTTGTACGCGCCGTTGATGCCACCAAAGTGGATGCCACCAAAGTCGATGCCAAAGTCGGGCAAGGCCTCGTCAGGGGAGGCGCTGAGGGCCGAATCGGTGCTGTTCTCGACGGGGTGAGCGGTCCCTCCTTCTTGCTGCGAAGGGAAGGTGAAGTAAGCGGCGGCGGGCTGCTGGGCCGACGAGAGGAGGACTTGGGTCGGCGGTTCCTCGGCCGTGGAAGCCCAGAACGAGGGGTGTGAGAAGCTGGAGGACGAAGAGGAGGGGGAATGAATCTGCTGCTGCGGCGGACAGACTCTAAAGGCCATGTCCTGCTGAGAGGATCCCTGGTGCGCCTGCTGCCAAGGGCCAGGCGTGGTGGGCGCGGGCGCCTGCGATAGGCCAGGGCTGCCATCGGAGTACGAGGGAGGGGAGGAGGAAGGGGGGTCGCCGGGAGTGGCCGAGGCGACGGCGTCCGCGGTAGCTCTGCTGACGTTCGCTTCGGCGGCTGTCCGAGCCATCCGATCGGCGTGGATCCTGCTGAGCTCGGCGATGAGGTCGAGGAGTGAGATGTCGTCCAGTGCCTGGCACATGGTCCGGCACTGGCTGACGAGGGAGGAGGCATCGGAGGACGGAAGGGAGAGGATGCTGGCTCCGAAACTTGTTAAGCTCCCATTGGGGAGAATGGAGGTGGGTGCAGAGGAGGCATGGCTGAGCCAGAAGGAGGAGGACGAGTTGGTGTCCGTGGAGGCGAAGGTGGCGTTGGTGCACTGGGTGCGCACGGAGCCGTTGCGCGAAGGGACGTCGCCCCAGCCCTGTTTATAGGGCAAATGGTCGGTGGGCGCCCATTGGCCGAGAGGGACGAAGAAGGCGGACTGCTGAACCCTCTCGATCTCGTCAGAGAGGGTGTTGAGGACTTGGCGAATATTGTTCGCTCTGCCGACGTCGTCGTCGTCGAGGTTCGGGTCGATGGTGATCTTGCGCCGGCGGGCGAGGTTCTCGAGATCGACGAGGGCAATGGAGCGCGAGAGGAAGAGGTTCCTCTGCTTGTCCCTACTCTTCTTCTTCTGGTCGTTTCGCCTCGCGGCGTTGTCCATGTCGGGCATGTCGGGGCTTGAAGGGCAGGGATGGAGGGCGACGTTGAAGTCGCATGGACCGCCGACGTTTCGTCGGGTCGACCGGCCAGCGGGCCGACGTGGAGGGCCCCCTGGGAGGCTCAAAGTGTGGAGGGGTCAACGGAGGGGTGCCGGCCTTAGACGAGCACGAATCACTGGAGGGAGGAGATAGCGATGGGAAACGAGCGACCGCTGGTCGCGGCGACGAAAGGAAAGCAGGCCAAGAGAAGGGGGAGGTTCGATAATATGAGCGGGGGAGGTTCGATAATATGAGCGGGGGAGGTTCGATAATATGAGCGGGGGAGGTTCGATAATACGAGCGGGAGGGGAGGTGGACCAAACGGAAGGGGAGGGGAGGGTGAGCAGATGGTGGTTGGTTAAAGAGAAGGACGAGCGGGCTCGGGCTGTGGATGGAGGGACAGCCTTTTTAAAGGGCTCGGCCTGGGCGAGCCAAGGGGAGGGGGGGTCGGGAGATGGGGAGACGAAGGGGGGCAAAGTGAACGAACGAGCGCATGATTGCGAGTGATCGCCAGCTCGGCCACTCAGGACAAGACAGGGACGGGAAGGACGGGGCCGCCGGCGGTCGTAACGAGAAGGAAGAGGGAGGTGGAAGGAGAAAAGACGGGTAGTCGTCGCTTGGTCTTGGTCCGTCTCGAGAGCTAGCAAGGCTGGCTGGCTAAACTGGCCGGCTGGTCACCGATGAGCATGTGGTGGTGTTGGTGCTCTGCGACGGATCTTTTAGCGAGCCCCATCCCATCCCACCCACACCTCTTTTCCCCTCGCCCCTCCGAGCCGAGCGGTCTCGGGTCGAGGGAGGCAGGGACGAGGACGATGGACACACGCCCTTGTTAAACGCCGCACTTGCACGCGCGCGGACGGGACGATGGATAGACAGATAGACAGATAATCCCTCTGCTTGTCTGTCTATCTCTGATCAGCTGCTCCCATCTGCTCCATCGTCCGAGGAGGGACGCATGCTGACGTGACAGAACGGATGAAAGGCCGCCCTGGTCGGTCCATTGGCCGCAACGTGTTGGTTGGTTGACTGATGTGTGGAATCACCATCAGGGTCGCCGCCCGCCATGCCGTCTCTGGATGTAAACCTACGTGTCCCTTCAACGCATGTCCCTCCATTTACACCTACTCCCATCTTTCTCCCCCGCGCCCGCCCCGGCCGCCGCTCGGACCTAGGCCGAGCCCGTCCTTCCAGTGCGCCGCCGCAACGAGTCAGTCGCCCGTCGACGAGGACGACGAACATGAACGTGCGCACCTGTCTGTTCGTCTCTCTCTCTGTCTGTCCGTCTGCCCATCGCCCTGTGCCGTCTCGAGACTGGAGGACCGTCGGCGCTGGCGCTGAGCGAAAAGCTGCTCGCTCGCTCCATAAGAGTGACCTCCCTTCGCCACGTATCCATCCGGGCCGGCGGGCCGGACGCGGTCGGTCACCTCGAATCCAATCTCTTTTCTTTCGTTGTCTTTTCTTTCCTCACCGCGGACTCGCTCGCGGGCCCGCAATGGATGGATGGGATTTTTGAATTTGCGACCATCGCGCTATCTATCCTGTCTGCTGTCTGCCATCGCCTCGCCTCGTCCGGCAGTATACTAACAGAACTAACGGGGGCCTGCAGGACCAAGCCACTTCGTGTGGATGAATGGACGGTCAGGCAGGTCAGGTCAGGTCAGGCCAAGGAACGGCAACAAAGCCCATCCCATCCGTCCGTCCCTGCGGGCTGGACCTGGACCTGGACCGGACCGTACGTGGGCCCCCGTCCCGTCGTAGCGTCGATCAGACGCAAGCAAGCGCCATCCGGCCCAGCCCACCAGCATCGGGGTACGCAAGTCGAGACGGCGAACAAACGGGTCTGTCTGCTCTGCTGCGGCGAATGGAGCAGGAGGACAAGCAACGTCGGCGCCGCCCCTCGGACTGCATTGTCTACTTTTGCCTCGCGGTAAACGTGGATAGGATAGTTCCACGTCGCCGTCGTCGCGTCCGGCAAAGCCGAGGCGCTCGGCGACGCCGAGGACAGAGGGCGGCGGAAGTGGGAGGACGGCAAAGGTTGGCCTGACCCTCCTCCGCATGACGTCAGTCGACCGTTGTGTCGTACGAGCACGGGCTACGCATCGCAGACGCCGCAGCAGCGCACCACCACGCGAGCCGTCCGTCCGTCCAGTTCCAGTTCCAACCCCAGTCCAGTCGAATCGAGTAGAATGGACCGCTCCGTCGTTCGGTCGACCACGCACGTCGACATCGCTCGACCGGCCTGGGGGGCGACGTTCGGCAGCGCCGAGGCAGACGGACGACGGCATGCTGTGCTGGCCCGCGCCCGCGTGGGCCGACGGAGCGGGCGACGGCGGGCGACTCACCGCGTCTCCCTTTCTCACTCTTGCTCTTTTCCACTTGTTACCAAAACAAGCCAGCTGGCTGGCTCGACTTTGTCTTCTTGCACAGCCAGGACCGCGACATGGACCATCAGCGTCTGTCGCATGACACCACCAGTGGCTATGCGACCCGAGCCGGGTCGATCCGGGTCGAGGCCGAGGCGACGCGAGGCAACGCGAGGCGAGTCGAAGCGAGGCAACGCGAGGCAACGCGACACCCCGGCGCCGAGCCGTCCCTGCGTCACGCAGAACGGCGGACGAGGACGACGACGATCTTGCTCGCGCGAACATGGCCCCTTCCGCCGCCGGCCTCGCTTGCGCTTTCCTCACTTGGCCGACGACCGCGCACGCCAAAAACGGCAAATGCCCCCACACTCGCTTTCCCTCGTCTTCCATGCGGGGCCGTTCCGGGTCACGCCGTCGACGTCGACGCGACGGGACCGCACAGCAGGCATGGCACGGAACGGAACGGCACGACATGACATGACGCTGCGCGAAAATGATAAAATAAGACGCCGGAGAGACGATGCGATGCGATGATGACCGACGACGACGAGACACACAGGTCTAGAACATATTGAATTACCGAACGAAGCACAAGCACAAGGACAAAAAGGAAAGGACCGCCAGGAAGGTCGGTCGAGCCGAGCGCACGCACCGATTGACGCCCAACCCGAATTCGCCGTACGCCGTACTTCCCCATCCTTCATGGCGGTGAAAAGAAGAGCATGACACCACCGATAACGTCGCCGGAACGGTCTTGAGAATTTCGCTGGGATCAGGCTGCGACGTTGCTCACAACATATGAGCGTCAAATGGCGTGATCGTCGTTGTCGTCGTCGTCGTCTTCTTCTTCTTCTTCTTCAGATGTCCGGCTAAAGTTGGAAAGGCGATAGGAGGGGCCACCGTCGGCCAGTCGTCTAACGACGGCGACGCGGCTGACGAACTGGATCACCTACTGACCCATGCTCGCTCCCGCCGCCGAGACGATGAGATCCGGCCAGCCAGCCAGCCAGCCGATGGGGCTCCAGAAGAGCGTACAGCTGTGTGACCCGCTCGGCGAAGAGATGGTCTCAAAGAGATCGAGAGGATGAGATGGCAAGGAACGTACTAGAGACCACTTTTTTTTTCGATTTTGCTCAGATCCATCGCGAGGATTGGCCCGACGACGGCGACGGCGGAGATGCAACAGACGAGGATGCGTGTGAGACGCGCCGACATGGGTCAGAATCAGGATCACGTACCTTCATGTCATATCGCTCCTTTGCACAAAGGTCTGTACTCTAGGCCGAAAAGGACGCCGGAATGACACGAGCGTCTCACCCTCTTGACCGATAGGGCAACACCGAACGCACCGTAGAAGATGCTCGACCCCCAAGCCACGTACTGAGATGACGTGCAGGGGTTCCGTCATTGCCCGTGATGGAAGCCCAGTCGGACATACACCTGTCCACGTCTCAAGGCGTAAGAAAGAAAGCTATAAGGCAGCACGCAAGGCTTGCCCCAGTCGAGGGTACAAACGCGCGGGGAACAGGTAGAAGCGGCGAGGG
Organism: Peribolospora kevripleyi; assembly: GCA_029717575.1. Taxonomy (NCBI): domain Eukaryota; kingdom Fungi; phylum Basidiomycota; class Peribolosporomycetes; order Peribolosporales; family Peribolosporaceae; genus Peribolospora; species Peribolospora kevripleyi. The sequence goes on from JAMDHV010000011.1 coordinate 210,849, forward strand.
AGAGAAGAAGACCGTGCAGGACGGAGGACGACGTCGAGCTTACGCCTTCCCCCGTCGATTTCCTCGTCGTCCCCGTCCGTCGAGTCCTCGATGAGTCCCTAGTTCTCGGCGACAAGGGCTCGCTGCTGCGACGCCTCGGTAGTCCGTCTCCTTCCCCATGGCCGCCAGTCGGCCGTTGGAACGACGCTGTGTCCGGACGTCATCGGTAGGCTGCCCGTCGTCCTGGATCACTTCTACGTCCATCGAAGAGCTGAGTGGCCCACCTTGCTCTTGATTAATACTTGCTCCGTCGTCCGCGACGACTACACAAGTCTTCCCTTTCCATCTCGTGGTTGAGTAAAAGGCTTATTAACTACCTTTTAGCTCGCGACCAGGACCGAAGCTTTTCCCAACAAAGCGACCCTTCTTCTGGACCGACCTTGTCCTCATGGACGGCGAATGCATAAGAAACTCCTTTAAGACGGCCGCCCACCCCTGACCATCCTCAGCCGGAGGCCTTCTCGGCTCGTTGGCGTCCTACCGAAAGGCAGCAAAACGACGCCGTTGGCTCGAAGCGCTGGGAGAAAAAAGACAGAAAGAAAGAATCGACCAAGTGGTAGTAGAGTTGTGCGACGTACGAATCACGTGCACGCTTCGTCGTCCTCGCGCCGTTGTCCTGCTTTGTTCGGTCCAAGTCCAAGGCCGGTTTTCATTCCATCTCCATGTCCCACCAACGGAACGCTTAATGCGGGGAGGATTAGCGAATCATACACGAAACCGAATGCGAGAGAACACGGGCCAAGTCCAACATTGTACATGGTAGGCGACGAAAAAATTTAAAAAAAGCAAGCGGAAATACAACGTCATCACCTTTCGCACCGAACGAAGCCATAGCTGCCTTTAGCGAGGGGCACTGGACATGCTCTTCGAACGGGCCGGAGGCCGCGGTGGCGGCGGCAAACGAACGACACCGGGCCGGTGGAAGTTCGGTGAGGAACGTCCGCTGCGTGACGCTGGGGAAGAGACGATAGAAGTGAAGTAGTCGTCGTGTAAAGCTGGCACACTAAGCAGCTGCGATTCTGAGGATCTACTTGAAGAAGAAGAGGCGTTCGAAGACGAGCGGCCTCGGCGGAGCACGCCCGGTATAGGCGACCTGGACTCTTGCGCCGCAGGGTCGGATGCAAACGACAAGTGAGAAGGGCTGGACCGGGCGGCCTGCCTATTTGCCTGGGAAAAGGAACGCAACAACTTCAATGTGCGTCCGAGGTGAGGCCCTAATGAACGTTTCGCGAGCACTTACGTAAAGGCTCATCGGCAATGCCGTCTGGGGCTCGTCCACCATGTAGTCGAAGCTTGTCTCGTCATCCTCATGCGGGTGACTCGGCGACAGAGGCATCTCCCCATCTGCATCAGATCGTCTTCTAAACTTCTTCATAATAGCGCCCAGGCGTTTACTGCGCGGAGAGAACTTCTGCCGGCCGGGAGGCGCAGTCGGAGGTGGTCCTTCCCTGAAGCCTGCTCCTTGACCTTCGCCCGGTAATGAACCACTGGAGGGGGCATTGCCATGGAAGCCCAGAAGATACGCGGTGGCAGGCCGCGGCGATAACATAGCATCAGACTGAGACCCCCGCGGCGTGGGCGGCATGATGTTGAGGTGTAGCGGACTCGCAATGGCATCGCGCGCCTTCCTCAATCGTCCCGGCTGGTTCTTGAGCGCTCGCACAGCCTTTTGAGGCCGATGGGTGATCACCTGCTTGATCAACGATCCCTCTGCATAGGGCAAAGGCATGAGAATTGAGTACAGGATGTTATTCGGGGAAGATCCGAAAAAAAAAAAAAAAAAAAAAAAAAAAACTTACTCTGCGACCACGCTGAGCGGAAAACATCTAGAAGAGGCCAGAAGGGCAGAGACCGTGGTTAGAACTAAATGTCGACAGCTGAATATGGTCGCACAGAGCCCAAAGGAAACAAATAGATAGAATGGCAGTCACCTTTCTTCAGCTGATTGACGAGGTCCATGTAGCTCCACGTCTTGTTGTGATACTCGAAAGTAGGGCTCTTGAACACCACGTCATAGAGGTTCGTGATTGCCTTGTCCTTCTCTCCCTATAACCGACGCAATGGCAAGGAGCTCAGTTACCGGACTGACAGACGACGAAGAAATTGTGAGACACACCTTGTATGACAAACAGAAAACAGTTTCAATGATCTTGACATAGACAAAGGTTCGGTTTGAGCTCTGCGATATTTCCTCGGCCTTGGAGTTGGCTTGCTCAGATTTGGACAACATCTCCATGGACGCGTTGTTAGAGTCGTACGGTGGTTTGCCCCTCCATTTCGGCGTTTGCGCGACGTTCAAGGACGGCGCCCACTTGTCCTTGCGGTTGGTCTGTTGGCTATCGACATCCTTCAGATTGACTTCCGATGAAGCACCGTGCGTCAAGTCAGAGCGGGATCCCCACAACGACGAGGAGGCTCGCGATTTTGTCGGTGAGGGCGAATCATCCTCGCGTCCACCGCCTCCGAGGCGTTGACCGTCCGTTATCGCCCACCGCTGGCGAGCGGCCTCGGCGCGTTCTCCGCGAGACAAGAACAGGTATTCCATGATCTGGCGGCCAACGGCGAGTTCTAGTTGCAAGCGAACAGGGTGGAGGTTAAACTCGAACTGATCGATGATCGACACCGTTCCAACAGGGGCGAGGACGTTCCAGACAGCGTCCAAGAAGCGGCCTGCTTGCGCCATCGGATGATCTGGGGCTTTGGTGTGCTTGGCTATGATCTCTGGGAATATGGCATTCGGAGTGACGTTGAGAGCTTGAAGGTCGAGAATGGACACCGAGTTGGCCGTCGAGTTGTCGGCCTTGTTGAGCCAAGTGAAGCTTACGCCACGAATGGCAAGCTTGGCGAGCAGATCGCCGTCCTCAACGCCCATCATGTTCCACGCGATGTCATGCGCCCTGGCCTCAAGACGCATGGCCGACTTCTTTTCTCTGTCGGGACCTCCTTCACTCTGGTCTTGGGCGGTGGTGATGGCTTCAATGATAAGGCTCAGCTCTTCGGAGAGGTCGAGGATTTCGGCCTTGAGAGCCATAAAGTCAAGTCGTTCGGATTCGGTCAGTTGTTCGAACCGTAGTTCGTATTGCCGCTGTACGTCGTAGCCGTGTCTGATTCGGACCTGCAGGTTGGTAACGGTGCCGGCCAATGCGGAAAGGTCGGTGACGTCGTACATGAGAAGCATTCTTTCCAGCTTCTTGGAGTGCTCGCGAGACTTGGGATCGCGATACAAGAGCAGGTCGGTAACGATATTGTAGATGGCGGAGAAGTGATCCGCGTTGGCCGAGACGGAGAAGCGAGGACATTCGACGGTGATGAGATCCATATGGTGAAATAGGTGCTCATTGGCCTTCGTGTAATTGTCCATGTTGGCGACGGGTCGCATTTTGTTGTGCAGTCGGAGCTGTGGTGGACAACAAAATTGGCATGATTCAGTCAGCATGGATGAGTTCGCGTGCAAAGGTCAAAGAGATTGACAGGCTCTCACCTGGTTGAATTTGTCATACTGCATCGTCGCCTCCGTCCGTGGCACAATGCGGTCAAAGTCCCGCGTCTCGTACCTCAAATCGACCAGAGTCTCAAGCGGTACGGTGACCCGAGAGGCGTGTCGCTGGTTTGGATGGAAGATTTGGAGACCATCTAGTGACACGAAATTACGGTGCAGAACGCGGGAGTTGACAGGGTCCTCAGGGCAGCTGTCGTCCAACACCGCATAGTTCTTGAGACAGGCGCGAATGGCGGTAATAATGACGTCGGAGTGGTCGTCGACATCACTCCTCAGAGAGATCTGGGGTTTCAACAAAATGCAGACAGTGCTTTTCGCCAAGGAGAACCCGTCGGATATACCCATTTGCGCTTGCTCGTCTGTCGACGCCTGCGAAGGCTCCGCGTAATGTTCGTCCGCGACATCCTCTTCCGTATTGCTAAATAGGCTGTACAAGAGGTCCCGGGAAGCCTGCGAGTCTGATCTTTGGTCTTGATCCGATTTGAGATCGTCGCGCCGCTCGTGTCCCGGACGCTGGTCAACGGTGCTGCTGGACTTTGCGAGCTCCCTGATAAACTTGACCGCCTGAGCCGTCATGTGGTAGGTGAAGCCTTTGCGGCGCCGAGAGAGATGGTAGTATTTCAGGAGCACGTCGCGGACCGAGTTGTTCAGAAAAAGAGTGGGGTTATGCGCCATGTAGCGACTGTCGAAGGACTGCCAGTCCTCGTAAGCGCTGCGCATGGCGTGAGAGGGGTCGGACATCGAATCGAGTTTTTCGGCGGGTTCGTGACCTGCCGCCGAGTTATGCGTACGACTGATCTCCTCCTCAGCCCGTCTCAGAGAGACGACATAGGAGCGGACAAGGTCTAGCTTTTTCCTCAAGTCGGTCAACCGCGCCTCCAGGTCGAAAGCCTTGAGGACAAAAAACGTAAAGATCCTGAGCAACCTGAAATATGGGACGTCGGTGGGGTAGCTGTGCGATGATCGCTCACCTCTGGTATATCTGCGGAACGGCCCGTATCGAATGAGGCCAACCGCCGTTGATCCGATTCCAGCTTGCCCTTGTAGTCGGCCAATTCAAGGTTCTCCAGTCGATTGATCTCGTCCTTCAGTGCCTGTGCGCGCTCCCTTGCCAACTTGATTTGCACTCGGAAACCATCTGGTGATTGGCAAATCGGTAAAGGGAATGTCAGGGTTGCTGTGACAAAAATGTGGGGCGTATGACTTAGATAGCAAAGAAAGTGTCTCGCTCACCGTCAGCATTACCGATGAGGCACGTATGTGTATCCTCGCTACCGAATTTCGTGCGCTCAATCGCCTGATAGCTGCCGCTGACGCTTCCCGGTTCGATCTTGGCCTGGGAAGTATTGATCAGCTGCGCGTGTGTCCGTCGATAGTAAGTGAAACGCGGGCTAGTGGCGCATGGCAAAATCTTCAGCTTAGGACTGCGCTCGGGTAACGACCAGTCCAGCTCGACAAAGTCGTCCATGTCCACCCATTCCAGGTCGTTGTCCGCTACGGGGCAACTGTCTGCGAAGAGACTATCGTGGCCCTCGTCCCCCAAGCTGTGCGAGGGGACCAAGGCTTTGGCCGGCTCCTCGAACTGGGCACAGATGGCTCGCACATCGATGATGGAGCAGTCTACCTCGGCCTCGTAGAACGGTTTGTGGATGACCTTGGACGTTCTGTTCACTTTGGGGTTGTGCTTGACGGTCTCCTGCTGTCGCTGGTGAAGGTCGACTTGGAAGTTGGTGATCTTGCCTTTGATGCCGACGAGCGATGTCAATCCTCTCGCCCAATCGGATCGAGAGTCGAGCTGGTAGACGTGCGAGACAAACAGAGGGGAGAGACTGAAACGGTACTTGATCGTGGCGATATGCCGACCAAACTTGGGCGATGGCGGCTGAGTGCTCTTGAACAACTTGCCTTGGCGGATGGGTATGGACATGGCGCCGCTGAAGAGAGACCACCACGAGAAGAAATGCGTGAAGGCTTTGGGAGAGAAGTGAAGGCTGTTGTAGCGCTCATCCTTGACCCGTCCTCCTCGGCGACCGTCAATTCCATCCATCGGCGATACGATCGAGATCGAGCAGTGGAGATGGTCTGACCGAAAACCTCGATACGAATCCCACATCTATGGGACAAGCGGGTGGAAGCGGGCCAAAAAAAAAAAAAAAGACGTCAATTTACTCATCGTTCACATTGACACCATGCGATCTTCGCTGTGCGACGTCCTCACCTTGCCCGGCTCGATCTTTGCGTAGTCTCGCGTCCTCGTCACTACCTCCCAGTGAGGTTTAAAGTCGAAGAAGCGACACGACCTGTGGAACTTGGTGCCGTCACAAGTGGCGCACGTATCGTCATCGCAAGTGCGCTCGAATTGGAGGCCCAAACCCCATCGGACTCCGTTCGTGAACTTGGCAACCACTTTCCTGAACTTTTGATTCCGATAACGTTTCTTCGTCGACTGGACGTAGTCGCGCTTCGCAGAGTCTTGCTCAGAATGAGAAGTGAGGCCAGCGGCAGCAGTGTCGACGTAATCCTTCAGGTCCGGCACCGCTAGCAGATATTCATTGCTGCTGATCTGGAAGAACTCGCGGTCGGGGTTGTCAAAGCCGACCCGAATCTCCACGTTGCCGCGCCAAACCTTGACGAAGCCGGCGCCGTCGGCGAGGATCTCGTACGGGTCACGGGTTCCCTTGAAATGGAGGTGGAGGTCGCCGTCTCCAACGTGTAGGACCTTGACGCGCCATTGAAGCACGAGCCGGATCTTGTCCCAAAACCCAAGACGGGGTGACGGATCCGCAGGCGGCGTCGTGATCGTCTCGATGACACGCTGGACGTCATGGACTGCAGGCTGAACGGACACGCCCCAGCCGATGCGAGTCGGGTAAGAGGTGTTGATTCGAATGACGGGCGCGGCGTACGTCTTGACTGGTAGGGCGGTCTTTGGGACGACGATCACGTACGGCATCGCTCCGCTGTGGCCGCAGTGAGCGGGCACGATGGAGACGGGGACCGTGCGTATAGACTCGACGCCACCGAGTTGCTCCGCGATCACGAAATCCGTCTCGACCTCAAACGCCTTAAGATCGCCCGGCTGGTCGGCGTGCGTAGGTGGGACGTGCAAGAGCGGTAGAGGATAGTCGCGGAGCTCGACTCGCAACTCGCTCATCCTCCAAGAGATATGCAGAGGGACGAGGAGCGTGTACTGCATGTCTCGCGGGGTGCCTTTGCCGAGGTCGTGGAGAAAATCGGGCAAGTTCTCCACGGGGAAGGACGGCGGTGAGATCTTGAGAGACAGCTGGCTGAAACTGGCGCGCAAGAGAGGACTCGTCCGGGGCAGAGGCAACAGATCGATCGGCAAGTGGGACGGGGCGCGATGGACTGGATAGCGACCGTGGATCCTGCGGACCAGCGCGTCTTCTCGCCGGCCCTGCTCCGCCTTGGCGTTGTTGTGCCTTCGAATCCAACTAGAGGCGTTGAAGGCCTGCAACGTCTCGTACGCTTCTTCGATCGACACATTGTGGCGAGCCGAAACACGCTCTCGCCGAGAAGGACCTGGGGGGGGCGGTGGGCTTTGGGGGCTCAAAGACGCTCCGCTGCTGTTGATCGAGGAGATGGAGGGAGAGCCCGCGGCGAGCTCGGCGGCACGGATCGCTCGGACCTTGACCTCGAAGGCCGCCTCGCGCTCCAACCTGGCGCGCTGTTCCTCCCCTCCAGCTCGCCAGATCAGGTTGAGCTTGGTCTCGATCGGATCGTCCTGCGCCTCGATGGTGAATGTGCGAATTTGGAAATCGATCGTGGGCACCTTCTTCGGGCCTTCGACATGCGGCTGAATGACCGAATCGTACTTGCCCTTGACGAACTGATGGACCAGCTGCTTGGTAGCCTTGACAGCGACCGAGACGTTGTCGACGATCCGGTAGACGACGAAACCGTGAGGGATGCGAAGCCGGGCTCCATCTCCATTGACGTGGACGACTGGCCGCCGGGCGGGATCAGAGGACGGCGGGTCGACGCGCACGCTCCAGTTGCGAAACCGCAAGATTTCTTCCCACTTGCGACGAAGCGTGGAAGATTCGCCCGCGAAGAGGAGGCTCTCCCACTGCACAAGGACGCCGTCGTCTGGAGAAGCTTTCGCATCAAGCCTCCTGAGATGGCCGAACAAGCGCACGTCGCGCGGCAAGCCGAGATGAAGGTAGACATCGGTGACCTGAAGGCGCGCCTCCACAAAGGTCCGACGTCCTGGCGGAGCGCTCGTATCGCCAGCGTCCTTCTTCGGCGCGGACTTGCGACGAGGAAAGATCCGCCTCGCGGAAGAGAACGCGAGAAGGACACAGTAGATGTGGAGCATGTTGAGGTGGACGGACGTGCGCTCCGTCTCGCCAACTGAGATCTTGACCTCGGGCTCGCCGCGCGATTCGGAAGACGACCGGCTGGGAGGCAGGACGGCGACGTCGACGTGGACGGCAGAAGAGTGAAGGATGGGTTCGGATGCGCCATGAGGCGCGGCGGCTCTGGGGGCGTCAGGAAACTCTCGTGCGGGAGGAGACTTTTTCTGAAAGTCCCAGACGGCAGGAGAGAATTCGTTTGTCTCGGAGCGATTCACGGCGGTATTCGACCCGACGAGGACGTCTCCGACGCTGTCGTTCGCGTTCAGGAGCGGCAGCACCTTGACTTCGAGGCAAGACAGCTTGGCAGCCATCGCCTTTCCGTACTGGCTGGAAAGCGCGTTAGCTTGCACGCGCACGTCTTCAGCGAGGCCCAGAGACGATCGGGCGGCGTAGCTAACCTTGACCGGGTGGGCCCGTCGGGAAGAGTAGGCTCGCTGCATGGAATACTGGGCCACCACGCTGCCCGTCTCAAAGGCGAGTCCGCGTGAAATGTGAGAATCGCACTTGGGATCCGATCCGGCGACGTGCAACGTGCTACGTCCGACGGCCAAGTAGACGCTGAGCCCGGAAGGCAGTCGGTCGATCAGTGGAGGTTTCTCCAAAGTCGGAGGGAGCGACGCGGGAGTCTGCTGAGATCGGCGTTCTCGCTCCCGTCCAGCAGCAGCAGCGGCGGCTCGATGAGCAGCCGCGGTCTGGAGCGTGCCAAGGATTTGTACCAGCGACGCGAGCACATCGGGCCGACACAGCCTGGCATCCACGTTCTCGATCGTGCAGCGTACGTCCGCCTGAGCCGAGTCGAGCTCCAAGGCGGGAAGGTTATTTTTGTGCACCACGTCTCCCAGAGCGTCGCCGTTGACGACGAGCTCGAAAGGGCGGAGCAAAAACAGCTCGTGCACTTCGGGGACGTCGGCGCGGTCCCGGATCGGCGAGGAAAAAAACGTCGCGCTTTCCGGGCTAAAGGGGTGAGGATGAGACAGGCCGAGCAAAGGGGACTCGGAGACGGCGACGCCTCTGCTTGGGATGGAGGTGACGTGGAGATCGACGACGCCGATGTCGCAGTGCGTCTCAAACGAGTAAGACAGGCCGTGTTCCCAATTCGACGGCGATTCTTCTGCTCGTCTCATCACTCGGTCGGATCCTCGCGCGGGCGATGGCGATGCGGCGGTGGTGGCAAGTCCATCCTCGCCTACGGCAGACGCGGCGGGCGATGCGTTGCTCGAAGGCGGCGTCTCCGTCGAATGCCCACCGACGGCGGCGGTATCGACGCCGAGCCGGTCCTTGTCCATATCCCTTCTCAGATTCCGGTAGGCGGCGCGCTTGGACTGATGGTCGCGACGGACGACGATGTCGTGATAGGCGCCGTGGAAGACGAGGGCGCATCGAGGCGTTTGGAAGCAGTACTGGTGACGAAGAAGAGAGCCGTCCGAAAGGCCGGGGACGCATTCCGCCGGCGCTTTCACGTCGGTGTCAAGGAGGAAGCGAGTAGAAGCGACGTCCAAGGCCAGCGCGAGACGTGGGACGTTGTGGACGAGCGATGAAGGCTTCACGGCCGACTCGGCGGCGGCGCTGCTTGCACCGGTCGTTTTCGAGCGTGGGCGTGCGTCTGACCGCTTAAAAGCGATAAAAGACATCAGAGAGGCGAGCTGGTCGAGCCGCGCCTGACCCTCGACACCGTCCACGGTGGCTTCGGCGATGATCACTTGGTCGTTCGGATCCTCGGCGAACCAGCGTGGAGGTGGTCGCGCGCCGGCGCCGGACCACGAAGAGCGGTGGAACTGCCCGCCGGCCCAAGCCAAGACGCCGAACGGCGTCCAAGTGGATTGCAAACGCACGCTCGACCTCTTCACCTCGAACCTGCACGGTTGGTATCGTGAGCCTCTCCGCTCGGCCTCGCCTTCCGTCACCACAACGTCAAAGTGGCTGAATCCCGTGTCGAGCTTAAAAGTCCGGTAATCCGCAAACCGACGGCGGCCGCTGCCACTGTTGCCGGGCAAGTCTCCGGCGTCGCCCTGAACGCTCGCATCCCGGCTGTGGTGGCGGGTCTTGATGGAACCGAGAATGGACGGACGACGACGTCGGGGCGCGTCGGTGGTAGTAGAGCTACCAGCCGTTCCCGTGCCGGCCGGCTCTCTCCCGCGGTCCGCCTGTCCCGGCCTCTCCTTGCGCTCCATCTCGAGTCCTTTCGACGTCTTGTGTCCTCCTCCGAGCCAGGCGCGGTGAACGGCGTTCTTCTCAGCGTCGCTGGTCCCGAGCTCGAGGTGAAAGCCGGACAAGGTAGAGGTCACGAGAAGGTGAGCCGGCGATGGGGTGACGGGCGCTATGGGCGACGAAGCGGCAGATCGAGATGCGGCGGCGGCAGAGGAGGACAAGGCGTCGGTCGTGTACGTCAACTCGACGAGCGGCATCTTGAAGACGAACGTGTTGAGCAGCCGGAGCACGTTGGCCCGTCGTGGCGGGGCAGAAGGCTCGGCAGAGGAGGCGGTGGTGGGCACAGCCAGTCCGCTCGGTTCCTGACGCTGGATCTTGGAGACCTTGGCGCCGCCGGGCGCAGCGGCGTCCGCGGCGGCATCCTGCGAGGAGGAGGAGGACGTCGGTGCGGCTTTGCCAGCGTTGCTCTTTTTCTGCTCCTCAAGCCTCCGTAGAAGACGTTCGGCGGCGTCCAAGCCGACGCGAACGTCCGGAACGCGCACAGACACGTCCAAGGCCTCCTCCCTGCGAAACGTAAAGCTGCGACCGATGCGAAGGGAGACGCTGGCGGTGCTCAAATCGGGTATGGAAAGCAGGACGGAGGAATCGGAGATGGGCCCGGTGGTCTGTTCGGACGCCCATGCGACCGCGCGCGGAGACATGAGCGCCGCAAGGTCGGAGTGGCTCTTTGCCCTCGAAAGGGTGGGTTGTCGATGGGGTAAGGAGGCGGGGAGAGCGGAAGGGTCGAAAGGGACAAAGAGCGAGTTGGAGCGCGACAAGCCACGCTGGCGCGGACGAGGGCTGTGCGGAGCCTGGCCCTCGGCGGTCGACGGCCTGACGGGCCTCGAAGATCGGCCGCCGGAGCCGGAAAGCCGGTCTGTGGTGGTGGAGGAGGAGACAGCGGCAACGGCGGCCGCAAGCTCGCTCTCGAACGCCTTGACGCCTCGAATCCGCACGTTGAGCTTGGCCCAGCCAGGCGGGAGAGCGCTGCGAAGGAACCTGCGGATGCCTTTTTCCTCCATGAGCTTGACGGGGTCCGGCTCGCCGATGGTCTCCACCTCGGGGCCCTCCTGTTGGAGGCCCCAGGCGATGTGGACGTTTTCGACTCGGAAGACGGCCTGGGTGGTGGGCTCGTAGGCCTCCATAGGGGATATTTCAAGGTCGACGCTGTGGGAGAGGTTGGGCAAGGCGGTAGCGACAAAGTAGATGGGTGTGCGGAGAGCCCAGACAAAGACGAAGCGAACGGGCCAGAGAAGGAGCTTGAGGGAGAGGGGGACGGGAAAGGAGGGCGGTGGCGTGACGTCGTGTACGTCTTCTGCTTGTTCGGGCGTCATGAACTCGGCCGACGTGGATGGCGGCGGCGAGGGAGACAGAGGCGGTGAACCTTGGGCGGCGGCCGTCTGCCTCGCACCAGAACCAGAACCAGAACCAGCACGAGCACGAGCACGAGCACCATCAGCACCCCGTTTATCAGCGCCTTCTCGCTCGTGCAGCCCATCCCACAGACGCACATCGTTGGGTGCCCGCAAAGGCTGGCGGGGAAGCACGGCCTTCACGCCATCGACCTTGACGGTGACCCACGACCGTCTGGCGGGCGTTGGTCGATGAAAGACGAGATGGATTCGTCTGATCTTGACCAGCAGCCCAACTGGTCCTCGTCGTCCTCCTCCGTTTCCGCTTCCTCCTCCTCCTCCTCCTTCTCCCGGCCCCGGCCGCCGGGTTTGCCTCCATTCAAGCTCCCGAATACCCCGAAAACCTAGCCGTCGTATCCGAAGCTGGGGTACAAAGTAGCGGGGGAGGCGCGGGAGGAGGGAGCGGAGGACGAGGGAGGAGAGGACGAGGGCGAAGAGGAGGGTGAGCCAGAAGGGGAGGAGGCGGGCGTAGCGGGAGGGAGAGGGGAAGAAGGAGAGGGAGAGGGCGGAGGAGGGAGGGCTTTCCGAGGATGGCGTGGGCGCAGAGACCATGGCGCCGTGCAAAGCGAGGAGGAGGAGGAGGATGACGACGACGACGACGACGACGACGACGACGACGACGACGACGACGACGACGACGACGACGACTGGGGGGCGGTGGGAAAGACTGACAGACTGGTTCGAGGTGCCGAGGGGCGACAGAAGGAGGCGTGAAGAAAAGGGGAGGGTGGTGGTGGTTGGCTGGCAGCAGACTAGGGACTAGGGAGGCGCCATCGGTCGGGGTTTATCGCCCGTCTTTCGCTCCTAGAAGGGAGAAGGTGGCTTTCTCGGCAGGGTGGGGTGGGGTGGAGGTTGAAAGCGTTCGTCTCAGGAATACGAAGCGAGCAAGTGGTGGTGTTGTAGATGACGACGACGACGTGTTGTCGGACGATCGAAGTCGCTTCGCTTCGCATATTCCCCGGCCGGCCGGCCATGGACGGGACCAAGCTACGGACGGAAGGACGGCAGGCACGCCGGCCTCGCCTCCTCCTACGCCACGTGATGACGGGAAGATCGCATGGCACGGAAAGAAACGAAATCCGGCGTCGTCGACGCAGCGTCCATGTCATGCGATTGCATACGCCGAGCCGAGCCGAGCCGTAAAGGAGGGAGCGCACAGAACAGACGAAGAACAGAAAGACGAAAGACGAATGCGGACGAGAACTGGGAAGGAGGACGGGGACCGACGACGGGGTAAAAGTAGTGGATGGATGCCGGGTATGTCTGAAAAGCTAGCTGACTGACTGACGAACGACGAGACGGGTTGTATGTATGTACGCGAATGCGAGCCTAGTTTTTGTTTTTTTGGTTGTCCCAAGCCGGAAGAGATGAATAGATGGATGAAGAAGGAAGACGACGGATAGAGGGACGAAAGACAACACGGAGACCGAGACTAGTGTCCGTCGACGCCGAAGGGCGAAGGAGCGAAACCGAACGAAGGGGGGGGGCGGAGAAAGGAAGGGAGGCTAGCCGGCGCTCATGACCCTCATCTCCGACTCGAGCCCGACTTCAACCCAGCAAGCTCTCCTCTCCGATTCTTAAGCTGCCTCAACCGATCAACAACCTCCTGCAACTCACTCTCGCCCAAGCTCTCGTCCTCGCGCGCCTCGCGTTCAAAGCTGTCCAACATCGCCGCAAACACGTCTTCCTCCCGTCCGAAGAATTTGCTCAACTTGGCGGTTCGCTTGGCGCGTTGGGCGTGCAGCGTCATCGGCGATGGGTGGTGCTGACGCAAGTAAGCCGTGACGGTGGGCGAGGTGGGAGAGGGTGGGTAGGAAGACGAAAGGGAGAGAGAGGATGCCGAGCGTTGAGACAAGCGCCGATTGATCTGGATGGATTGGGCCGGCGGCGGATCGCGCGAGCGCGAGCGTCTCTTCTCGTCCGAACCATCTCGCAGGCCGTAGTCGTGCTTCTCGCCGCCCAGAGCAGCGGCGAGGCGGGAGGGCCCGCCTTGATCCTCGTCCTCCTCTTCGCCGCCGCTCTCGCCCTCGCCCTCCTCCTCCGCATAGGTGGACATAAGATCGGCAAGCTTATCACGATCATAGTCAAGCAAGTACTTGAGCGATGCGATAGATTTTCGGTAGCTGTCCGAGCTGCTGCTCGTCGTCGTCGTGTTCGATCCCGTGGACATGCGGTGATCGGCTTGTTGGTGCCCGGTGGCGTTCGACGGCAGCGCCAGGGCAGCGACGGGGACGCTGACGGAGTGAGCGTGAGCGGCACGCGGGCGGGCCGAACATGTGATCCCGCGGTACAAGTCGCTTGGAGGAGCTTGACCAAAGACCTGGTGAAAGAATAAAAAGGGGAGGTGAGCAAACCATTTTCCCCCGAAAGAAGCGACGCCACAACTTCGAACGCGCCAACGCACCCTCTCCAGCTTGTTCGCCCTGCGCACGTCCGCAAGCCTCTGCTTCGGGTCAACGTTCTCGCTGTTCAACCACGCGTCCCGACCACCGCCGCCACCGCCGCCGCCAGAGGAATCGGCGGCGACGGGATCAAGAGCGCAAGAGGACGGAGGCAAGTTGTTGGTCCTCCTCAAACTCTTGAAGCGCTCCAATCCCCGACCAACGACGCCACCGCCGGGCGCCGTCGAACCCTCGGCGGCGCACGAGCCGCCGCCGCCGCCGGGCAAGACGAGCTCCACCGGCACGTTCTCCCCGAGCCATCGGGTCACCTTGGCCACCTTGCGCCTGCGATCGGCGCGGCGCGTCCCGTCGTCCTCGTCCTCCCCGACCGCGTCTTCGTCTTCGTCTCCGAAAAAGCCGGACACAAAGGCGTGACCGGCTCGCGCCGTCGTCGGTGTAGGGGCCTCAAGGAAGCTGGACGGTCGACCAGGCGGGGTAGAGGAGTCGGACACGGTGATGCTGAGCGTCGATCTTGCGGCACCGGCGGGTGGCTCGGCTCCACGACCGGCGTGAACCGTGCTGGTAGGGGACGACTCCTCCTCCTCGGTAGGCCGACGACCGTCGACGTCGAAGCTGTTTCCGCCTCTCCACGGATCGACAACCTCGGCTTCGTCGAACACGTCGGCCCTCCCCTCGTCGTCCGCACCACCACCGGTCGTGCTCACACTCCAGCGCCCTTCGTCGCCGCTGGAGAAGCTCAGGTAATCCACGTCGAGACTGCGGCCTCTGCGCTCCTGAAACGGGTCGTCCACGGCGGCTGCCGGATCCGTCGGCGGGGTGATGGCGAGGCCGAGCAAGGCGGCGGCCTTTTGAGAGATGCCGACGGGCGGTGCGACGGGCACGTTCAACGCGCCGACGGCGCCGGTTTCGGTGGTGCCCTTCTTGGCCTTGCCGAGCAAGTTCTTGGCCTTGCCGCCGAGCGCTCCTGATTGGCCATTCGCTCCAACGCTCATGGAGGTTAGGTGCGTCGTGGTGGGGGAGGGGCCCTTGCCGCCTCGAGAGGTCGAGTTCTGCCTCACGAGTCTAGCCACGGGCTTGGATGCGGCCGGAGCGCCAGCAGCGCTGGAGGTGGAGGAGGAGGAGGAGGACGGGTGGGACGGAATATCAGGGTGATCGTCCCCATCCTCATTGTACACCTCTTCCCCAAGGACGTGGGCGAGCTTGCGGGCGCGCTTGATCATGTTGCGACGGTCTTGGAGCGACATCTCGTTCGTCGTCGGAGGCAGACCCTTGACCTTGTCGAGAGGCGTAGGGGTCAGCGCGTCGTCCACGGACGCGCCGACGAAGACAGACGACGCGAGGTCGGCGGGGACGTCTAACAAGGGAGCGCTCGAATTGATGCTCAGCCTGCTTCGGCTGCTAATGGAGCTGCGAGCGCTGAGGGCACTGGATATGTCGGAAAGAGAGCTGACGCTGATGGACCGCATACGAGGGTGAAGATCGTGGTGATGGCGTAGATGATGATGGTGAGGGCTCTGACTTTGATGATGGTGACCACGATGACCTTCCGGACGAGCGTGGAAGGCGTCCGCCCATCTGTCCGTGACGAGCTGGGAGGTGGACGACCCGACGTCGTCATCGCTTGCGGCGGGGGGCGGTTGGACGACGACGACGCCGCCGAGATCGATGAAAGACGAGTCAGCGAGGGCACTAAACCCAAGAGAGGGGCTCGTCGGGGTCGATATCGAGGCGCCCGAGGAGCGCCTCTCGTCCGCGTATCCGACGGCGTCCGCCTTGGAGCGCTGCGCTATGGCGGCCGCACGGGCGCCGGTTCCCAAGAGCCTCTCAAGCTTGCTCAGCTGCTCCTCCCGCCGTCTGTTCTCGTCGGCCGCGAGACGGGTGCCGTGAGGGAGCGCGGATCGAGCGTCGACGGTCGGGTCCGAGGCGCGCCTCGGATACTCGCCAACGCCGGGCGCGGACGAAGGCGAGGTGGGAAGGGCGGGTGGAAAGACTTGCTTGGTCTGCGGCTCGTCCTGGTTGGACGGCTGGCCGGCGAGACGGGCTGAGGTGTACGGGTGAGGGTGAGGGCGATCCGAGGTGTGGCCATGATCATCACCATCAGCCAAGCTGGTCACGACGACGGCCCCGGCATCGTCGACGTCTCCGTTCCAAGGCGGTCGGGCAAGCGTTGTCGGAGACCTGGGAGAAGGAGACGGCGTGTTCCTGTGCGCGCGGCCGCCGGGGCCGGTCGATTTCCTGGCAAAATCGCCAGGCTTGAAGATTTTGAGAGGAGGATGGTCGGATCCGACGGTGTAGGAGCTGTCGCGGTCAGGGGACGGGGAGAGGTCGGCGGCGGGACGAGTGCGGTGGGTGCGCTCGTGGGTGTGGTGGTGGGTCGGCGGGGGGGCGAGAGCGGTAAGAGAAGTGGGGGGGGAATAATTCGGGGACGAGGTGGGCGATGGACCGGGGAGGTAATGGCGGGCGGCGAAGGAGGAAGAGGCGGTAGAGGGACGAGAATGAGGTGCATCCTGAGCGGCATAGGATGTTCCCAAAGGGGCGGGGAGCATGTTGTTGGAAGAAGCGGGGACGCCGAGGCCGGTCACGGTGCTCGCAGTCGAGTCGACGCGGACCGAAGTCGCCGGGGAGGGATCTGACAAGGGGGACGGGGACGGGAGGTCGTCGGGTGCGGTCAAGGTGAAAGAGCGGTGGTGGTGGTCACCGCCGTCGTCGTCGTCGTCACAGTACGGTCTAGGAATACAGGAGCTAGAGTGAGAGTTGCGGAGGAGCGAAGGACGAATGGGGTCGACGGGCGAGGGCGAACGAGAGTAGGGATGGGAAGGCCAGGCGTTGACCCGTTCGAGGCGCTGGAGGACCTGTTCAGAGGGCGAACAGATGATCTCCGAGTCGGAATCGGCGTCGCGATGGACGGGCGGGCGAGGGGTATGGTGGAGGCGAAGGGAGGACCAACTGTCTCGTACGCGAGCGGAGAAGAGTTGGGAGGTGGAAAGAAGAGGGCGGTGGGGGTGTTCTTTGGGCTTGCCGGTGGTCGTGCGCTGCTGGGTGGGCGTAGGCTGGGTGACGACGAGGGAGGGCAAGACGGAGGGCAAGGAGGGCGCAGGAGAAGGGGAGCGGAGGGAGGAGGTGGAAGAGGAGGGTAACGAATCTTCGGAGCGATCTCTATGGAGCGAGCGCCTGCGGGAGTGGTTGTGGAGGCGGCGGTGCCTGGACTTTTTTACAATCTCGGAGAGGGGGATTTGGTCGTCGAAGGAGACCGAGTCGGAAGCGGCGCCGACGAAGTAGTCTGGGTCGTGAAGGAGGAGCTCCTGGGGTTCGTAGGTGGTGGTGGGTCGGGGGGCGGTGGGAAAGGGAGAGAGGCTGACGGCGACGGCGGGGAGGTCAGCGGAGGGGCGGCAGTGGCCGGGGGGAAGAAGGGCGACGGCGGAGGTAAAAGAGAAGGGGACGTTGGAGTGAGCTGGAGTAGTGTTGCTAGGACTGGGGTTGCGGTCCGAGTCGGAGGATAGGGAAGGCCGTGGGGAGACGGAGGGGGAGTCGGAAGGGGAGGGGGTGGTGGAGGGCGGCGCTGGCGCTGGCGCTGGTTGCGATGGCGGTCTTGCCTTGCGTAGTCGGCGGGGAGAGGGCTGACGGGGGGCGTGGTAGGCGACGGGGGTGGTGGTGGTGATGGAGGTGGTGGAGAGGAGGAAAGAGGGCTCGGAGGAGGTTTGGATCGTCGTCGTTGGTCGGGCCATGGTGGGGATTGCGGGTTGCCGGCGTTGGCACGTGACTGCGGCCGGTCGAGCTACGGTGGTACGAGTGGTGCTACTGCGAGTGCGAGTGCGAGTGCGAGGCTGCTATGCGTTAACTACCGTAGAGCGCCGCGGCGACGCATACGAGCATGTTTTGCGCCCGCCGGCTGGCTGCGACAAGGACAAAGCAAGGCAGGGTGCGTCCGGTGGGCGACGGAGGAGGCGGAGAGTGAGATGAAATGGAAATGGAAATGGAATTGAGTTGGAAAAATGAACGAATTGGATCGGAGTGGCTGCGACTGCGACTGCGACTGCGACGCAAGGCAGTGTGCAGTGCGACGATGGATGGCGGCAAGCACAACCGCAAGCAAGCGCACACACAAAGATCCAGCGGCCGTTGCAAACACGAGACCAGACGAGATGAAAAGACCCGGACCCGGACCGACGCAACAGCCGACACTCAGCCCTGTTTCACCTCAACCCTCGCACGATCAAGACGGCAACGCAACGCAACGCAACGCGCAGGTCGCGTGAGGCTGTCCAAACCCGCCCGTCCGTCCGTCCGTCGTCCGCGTTTGCTAATCCCACGCCAGCGAGCGAGCGAGCGCAGCGATGAGCACGGCCCCGTATGGGTTCGGCTCGGCGGTCGGAGAGGAAACAGGACAGGACAGGACGAGCTGCGCGGGCACGCGTGGATCGAAACGGCAGCCGATCGAACGCGGCAAGGAAGGAAGGAGGGAGAGAGAGACAAGCAAACGTAGCCGCGGCGACGTGTCGTGCTCACCTCGCTGGGCTGGCAGGAGGAGGCGCGATGGAGGCGCTGGACAGGGCGAGCAAGGGACGAAAGGAGGAGGACGAACGACCGACGAGGGAACGAACGAACGACCGACGAGGGAACGAACGAACGACCGACGAGGGAACGAACGAACGACCAAACGAACGAACGAACGAACGAAGAAACAAAGAAGCAAACGGGAAAGGAGGGCGACACACACACACGCACGACGAGCCCGCCCTTTTTCTACGACGCCGACGCCGACGCCGCCTGCGCTCGCTTTCTTCGGCATCCGTCTGTCTGCTCTGCACTCCACTCCACCTCGGCGGGGTACTAGCTGCCTAGCGACGGTAGAAGTGGGGGGAGCATTCACCAAAATCAAATTTTTCTTTCTTTTTTTTTTTTTTTTTCCCTCGCCGTGCCTGCGCACACACACCACCGACTCCGAAGCGGGCTTGGGGCTTGGGCTGCTCGGGCGAGTGGATCTTTTTCGTGTTGGACGGCGCTCGCTCGCCCTCGATTGCGCCCGTCGAGCGCCCGTCGAACGCCCACCGCCGACCGTCGAGCGAGCGCGCGGACGGCGATGGTACGTCGGTCGCCCCCGGACGTGCTGCAGTAGCGACGGCATAACACAGACAGTAGTGGAACGCCTAGTCCGCGAGGAGACGCCGAGCAGGAAAAGAAAAAAGACGTCCTGGCGGGCGTGGCGGTGGCGGTGGTCGTTGCCCTCACTCGTCTCGCCTCGTTGCTCGTTGGCGCCCTCGTCTCCTCCCATTCACCCACCGCCGCGCCTCGCTCGCCCGCTGCACAAAGCAAGCCGTGCCGTGGCGTAGCGGCCCGTGGCGCCCTCAGTGTGCTCGGTGGGACGCCCTCGGTGGGGCGCACGCCCCGTTGGGGGTCCGAGCACGAGCGCGAGCGCGAGCGAGTTGCTGCACCTCGAAGTCGAAGGTCGCCAAGCCCGGCCGAGGGGGTTTCTTTGGCGTGGGCTGTCTGTCGAGCGGACGACGTCGTTCCCCCGTCGATAGAACGGGCCGACGACGAAGCGACGGCAAGCGACGGCGACGGCACCGAGGGGAGCCAAAGCGAGCCAAAGCGAGCCAAACGGCGGCCAAACGGGGTGCAGGAGCGCGATGGGAAAGGGCCGCGACGAAGCGGCGTGGGCGGCAGGCAGCGCAAAAAGAAAAAAAGAGAGAGAGGGGGAGGGTTAGGAGTGTGATTGTAGAAGAGTAGGTTGTACATACCATACCAGCACTAGAACTAGAACCGGCTGTGCTTGTCGCCACTCCGAAAAGTCAGGAGCTCACATCACATGCCAGTCTGCAATCCTCGATCGATGGATGTCGTGGAGAAGAAATGATGCTTGTCGACGACGACTTTGCTTGCTCGCCATCGTCGCCGTCCTCGTCGTCGTCCCGGTGACGACCTTGACCGACCAGATCAGACAGATCCCACCTAGCAGCCCTTCCACCCCCACACCCCCACCCGTCCTCCACCCATGCTCCTCCTCTCCGCCGCCGACGTCGACCGCCTCCTCCGGCTCACCGTCGAGCCCCGCCAGCTCGTCGAGCTCATGGGCCGCGCTTTTCACTCCCTCTCCCTCTCCGATGATCAATCCGAGCCCAAACTCGAGCCCGCCCCCGTCCAGAGCCCGCACAGAGTGGCCGTCGATACCCCGAACGACACCGTTCTCTTCATGCCTTGTCGTCTCGCCTTGGACGGCGGCGACGACGGCGACGACGACAACGCGCATCACAGCCACCGGCCACGGCGTCCCACAAAGGCAACGACCGGATTGAAGATCGTCTCCGTGCCCAAACCCCACTCTTCTCCTTCTCCTTCTCCACCGACGACGTCGAGAGACGCCATCGAGGCGTCCACCATCCTCGTCGACGAAGACACTGGAAAGGTCGACGCCGTGCTCGATGCGGCCCAGCTTACCGGCGTCAGGACGGCTGCCGGTGAGTGAGCGAAAGTCAACCAATGCTGGCCACGGGCGTTGCTGATGGACTGTCCCATCGCCGCCTTCCCAGGCTCCGTCCTCGGCACCCTCATCGCCCTCGCCTCCACCCCCTCCTACCCCCCACCCACGCACCTCGTCATCTTCGGCGCAGGCACCCAAGCCTACCATCACGCCCGCCTCCACCTCCTCCTCTTCCCTACCATCATATCTTGTGTCCTCGTCAATCGGTCCGATAACGACCGTTTGCGAGGCGTGGTGCGCAAGTTGGAAGACGAGTTTGCCTCCGACGCCCACCGTGACCGTTCACCACGACCGCCCGTCCATTTCCAAGCCCTCGCGGCCGAGTGGGACCGTTCGGATACGACGACGACGACGACAACGACAACGCAGACACGCCTCTTCGACGCCGTCTCCACCGCCTCCATCCTCTGCACATGCACGCCCTCCACCTCCCCCCTCTTCCCCGCCTCCTGGCTCCTCCCTCCCGCTCCCCACCCGGGTCCAAGACGCGTTCATCTCTCCCTCGCAGGCTCCTACCGTCCTTCAATGATCGAGGTAGCCCCATCTCTCGTCTCCCAAGCCCTTCCTTCGCGACCGGAAGAAGAGAAAAATCCAAAATTCACAGGCGCAGGCGTCTTTGTCGACTCGAGACACGCCGTCCGTCTCGAAGCTGGCGAGTTTGTAAACCTTCCCGATCGAGCACCCGGGTGGGATGACGTGAGGGAGGTGGGAGAGTGCGTCGACGATGCCGGTCGCATCCGTCCCCCTCCTCCTTCTCTTTCTCCTTCTCTTCTTCCTGCTCAAGGCGACCAGGCGGACACCGTGCTGAGCGTGTTCAAGTCCGTCGGTGTAGCCGTCCAAGACCTAGCCATCGCCCGTCTCATCGTCGATCTCGGCCGCCGTCACGGCATCGGCACAGAGTGGCATGCGTGATCCGATCGTCCCTCGCATGAGTATTGCAACGCTGACGAAGATCCACAGTGAGGACATAACGTATGCCAAAACGACGGAACCTGCCGGACGAATAGTTGAAGCTAGCTAGCCCTTGCACGCCTTCCCCCGGAAGGAAAGGCGGTGGAGGGGTTCAGCTTCCCTTTGGCCGACAACACACGAGGGCCGGAAGATACTAGAAAAGTTACTGCAGGTAATAAGTAAGTGGCTTTGTGGCATATTGCGAGGACGTCAAGATACGGCTACGTAGTTGATCCGACATGAGCTCCCCCTTTCCTTTCCGTACCTTCAACACCGTCGTGACGCGCCGGTACATGACACGCATTGCGAAAGACAGCGTCTAGAGTTTGATACGAGAGGGTAACTAAAACCTCTACTCCCACTGTAGAGTAGAAAGCCTGCATAATCATTTCAGACGGGAGCAGGGAACTGACGCAAAGGGAGACCAAGTCCCTTATCGCAACAGATTATGAGACCGGCGAATGCGCTTATCGAACAGCGTCGAATCCGTCAACATCGGCGTCAACTTTTTTCCTCCATCCACAGTTCCTTCACTCTTCTCGTCCTCGTTAAATGAGCGATCGTCCACCCTCCGCTTTAAAACTGGAAAACGGACGTAGCTTCTTTCCCGCACACGCACTGACACCCCCCCCCCCTCCCCCCCTTCGTGACTATACTTTTACAGGCGTGGCGTTTAAATCGAAAACGTACAACATGGCTAGAAAAGACGATACGATAGGCCTATATGTATGTATGAATACCCCCCGGCACACCCAACACCCCTCCCGTCCGTCGCCTGCCTACAGGGCGGTGAACGACAAAGCGGACATGGGTCCAGGCGCCACCGCTCCAAAGTCATCCGACGCTGGCATGCCAGCGAGGACGAGCTCGTCGAGGATGGTGAAAATGTCGTCGTTGTCGTCGTCCTCCGCCGCCCCCGCCGTCGTCGTCGTCGTGCCCTTCGAGTTGACCTGGCTCACAAAGTTTTCCAGCGCCGCTTGCTGCTCCACCGTCATCGTTGGCATGTCCGCCAGCGCCGCCGCCTCCGATGACGTCGCTTGCTCTATCGCCCCCGACAACGCCGCCGCCGCCGCCGCGTCCGGCATCAGCGACGGATCGATCATGGGCTCGTGCGACGACGCCTCGCCGCTCCCCTTGGCTTGCCCGCCCTCGCGACCCGCTTGTCCTTCTTCCGCCGCCGCCGCAGCCGCCGCCGCCGCCTCGGGGTAGATCCGTTTGGCCAGCTGACGCATCTGAGCCGCCTCCTGCTCCGTCATCGGCGGCACCTTGGGCCGGTTCGACGCCTGCGTCAGCGGTGCGCCCCCGCGCCGTCGAGCCTCCTCCTCCAGCATCGTTTGAAGCACGCTGCGCGCGTTCGCCAACAGAGGCGACGAGCGCGGCCGATCGTAGTCCTGGACGCAAACCAGGGTTCCAATGAGCCGACGTGCATCCTACTAGGCCTGTCAAAAGCAAGCAATACATCACTCACGACCTTGGTGAGGAACGCGATACCGTCAATGACGTCCTGCCTCTTCTCGTCCAACTCTTTCGACGGCTTGAGATCGACGCTGTGCAAGAGGTCCAGCAGGAGCACCATGCATGCGTTAAAGGTATGGAACTTGAAGACCCTATGTAATGAAAAGGGCCTTTCTCGACCATCAGCGGTCATTCGGAGTGCGCGACGATGAACCGCCGCGATTCTGCACAAGGCCCGACGACGCACCAATATCTCTGACTATCATGGTTGTACTCGGCGTCCAGCCTTCTGATGTGGATCACACTCCGGGCAGCTTCGACGGCCAAACGAGTGTGAACGGCATACTTGAGGTCCCGGTATCCTTTGGTCATAAAGTTACGGTGCTGAGACGTTCAATTAAGGGCGTCAGTGGATGTGAGATCGACGACGGTAAGCCGACGACGGTGTGAACATACCAGCTGAACACGCCGGCTGCTGATGGTACCATGCAACTGACAATCGGCAAGTACAAAGGGCATTACGTCAACCACAAAAAAACGACGTATACCGACGGAAAAGCAAATTCGCCTCACACAAAGCCGCTGGTGGACGACGTATTGCTTGTCCTTCGTCTGGGCTCGCATCGCCGGATTGTTCTCCGAGACACCGTCGAGGCGGAAGAACGGCGGGAGATCGTTCATCTGATCATGGCAAAGGGAAAGATTGCGGTCGGCTGCCGAAGAACTGGGACGAATTCGAGTTTTCCGTTGCATTCACTCACCACCTCCTTATATTTCCCATCCAGGTGAAGAGCGTCTTCGGAAGAAAAGTAGCCGCGGTTCAACATGTCGCACCACTCTCGGCTCACTTCCGCGACGCGGAGCTGGCAGCGTACGAAAGAGGTTGCCTGTACACGCAGCCGAGAACGGCCGAGAGCGATGGCCCGATCTCGTCGTCAGCACTGTGCTTTCATGTCGGCGCAACGACAGCTACGGACTTACCGTCGGCACGTCCTCGAGTTTGCCGTGGAGCACGACGCCTTCGACGATCTCTTCGTCATCGAGGTTCAGAGGGGCACCAGTAGTGAACTGGAGTGAACAACGTTCGAATAAGCTGTAAAATCAGGCGCCCGCAGCTTCGTAGCATCATCGATGTACCCCGGTCTAATTACGAAACAGTGCTTACCTGCGACGGATGAACCACGTACACCCTTTCCCAATGGATCGCCGTGCCTAAAGGCAGCATAACGGAAAATGGCGAAGACGGGCGAGTCATTAGGCTGTCCGCAAAACCGTCAAGGCCGTCACCTCGTGACTTCGACTCACTCCAATCCATGGCCACGAGTGCGCACCAGACCTTGCGACCGTACTCCCGCAAGACGATGTTTCCATCGGCGAAGCGTTTGAGCCTCGCCATCCCTTCACCTTTGGCCGGCGAGAAGGCTCGACTAGAATGAGTCTCGCTCGGTTCCAGTATGCGGCCTTGCGGATCAACTCGGCCGGCCGCCTCGAGTCGATAAAAGTCGTCCTCAGCCTCGCCGAGGCGATGGAGGCCCATCGATTGTGCGAGGCGTACGGCCATGGCGTTTAACACGGAATAGCCGTCCATGTTGTTTTCGTTGAGGCTGCGATGGCGCATCGCTATGATGGCATTGATGGCATTCAAGGTCGGCTTGGAGTGGAAGTCGCTGAGGCTGAGGGCCGTCTGGGCGGCGTCGTTGAAGCGCTTCGCCAGAGGTTCGACCTGCGAAGCGTGCTGGACAATGCTGAATGGGGGCGACATGAGCTTGTCGACCGAGGCGAACTCGATGGCGCCTACGAACATGGAAAAGAGCAGGGAGAGGAAGGAGAGATCGACGGGGAGGTCGGCCCAGTTGCGCATGGAACCTTCGGAGCCGTTGGAGCCGTCTCGAGGCTGGCGGCCGAGGCGAGCGTCGACGACGTCCATGAACCGGCGCAGCTCGGCCCTGAAGGTGGGGATGTGGATGCTGCAGATGATGAAGTGGGTCGTGTCTAGGTAATAGTTGATCAAGGCTTCGGCCTTGTCCCACGGCGGCAGAAGAACGAGCAAAGCTTGCGTCTGAATCTGTAGGTGAGCCGGAGACATGTGTCCGAGAGGGAACAGCGGGTTGAAGGCGTGGAGACCGCCACCAGCGAGGGCCGATTGGAGGCTGTTGGTCATATTCGACATCCCATACGACGCGGAGCCGCCGGTGGCGGCCGCGGTGAGGAGGTCGCCGAAAGGCAGGCCGGCCGCTCCCGCGTCGTCGACCAAGTTGGCACCGGTCCTGATCGGTTCGGCCATCCGACCCATAGCCAGATGTTCCAGAACCTTGAATCACACGACAAACGGGGAGGTGAAGACAACGTGCACTCAGAACGAAGTGTCCTTTTCGTAAAGTAGTCGTACATGCAAGCCATGTCTCTGATGACGAGCACGCCCGCCCCGCGCAGGCGTGCGACAGACTAGTCGCCAACTGAGTCACAACTGTTGCGAGCTCACCTGAGCGGCATCTTCGGTCCCACTGTCCACTCCGTCGTCATGATCTGCAGAGCCCGTCCTCTGCCTCTTGACGCCGGCGACATGACCGGATGCACCCGGGACACCGAGCGAGGTCGGTGAGCTCGTTATTGTGCCGTTTTCGAACTGCGCCAGCCGCTGCTCCAAGGCCGCTATGCGCGCGGCGAGCGCCGCTTGCGTGGCAGGGTTGCCCATGGCGTTCATACTGAACGCAGAGAGAACGACGCGACGTGTCAGCGCACAACCCCCCTTCCCCTCTCCGCGCAAAACACGTTGTTCTCGCTCTCGCGTAAGGGACACACCGCTGAAACTCACGTCAAATTATCGCGATCATCGCCCCATCGACACTTGTGTGCCACTCCTCTCCGCACGCATGATTGGCAGTTGGGAACGTTTCGGTCGCACTGCGGATGGATACCAGGAGCACGAGACGCGTCAGGCGGAAGGCTGGCGCGCGCGAAACGTAGGTACTGGCACTCACCTTGATCTTCCTTGCCTGCACAATGCACGTCGGCATACGAAGGCGCGCGAGAATGGGGACCAGTCACTTCAGCTCATCGGATTCGACTCGAGAAGGCAGCCCTGAAAAGACGCACCTTGCACTCGGTACACGACAACACGGCGCGTTTGCGCCTCTTTTTGTCCCCCGAGCCTGGAGTGACCTTTTCGTCCCCTCCGCCGCCGCTATCGAGGCCGTGGGGCAGGTCAAGACCGTGGGGAAGCGGGGTGCCCAGCGGACTCGCGCTTGAGCCGGCGTGTGGCTGGTGATGCTGCTGGGCAGCAGCCTGAGCGACGGCGAACTCGCGGATCTGCTCTGCGGTCAGTGGCGTCGAGGGCGGTTGCCGAGACGCGTCGTGACCGAGGTCGGCGTGTTGCTGGTGGTGCTCGGCGATGGCCTCGTGAGAAGGATGGTGCTGGGCCTGCGGCTGCTGTTGATGCTGCTGGTGGGCATCGGCGTGTTGTTGAGCAGCGCCGGCGTCATCGTGTGTGGCTGAGGACGCGGTGGGTTGGACGAAGGCATACTGAGCGGCAGAGGCGCCGCCGAAGATGGGCGGCAGGTTGGAGTGATCCATGCGAAAATGGCCGACGACGCTCGAGTGGGAATACCGAGCGGGGATGGAATGGAGAAAGGCGGACAGATCGGATGGAAGACGTTGTGGCGGTCATAGACGGAGACGGAGCGAGGAGGAGGATGGCGGCGACGACCACCGCGCTGCGCCGCGCACACCGTGGGAAAAAACCGCCCCGCTACCTAACCCTACTTGCACTCGCCACAGAGGC
This sequence comes from Peribolospora kevripleyi, assembly GCA_029717575.1. Lineage (NCBI taxonomy): Eukaryota > Fungi > Basidiomycota > Peribolosporomycetes > Peribolosporales > Peribolosporaceae > Peribolospora > Peribolospora kevripleyi. The sequence continues at coordinate 237,429 of JAMDHV010000011.1, forward strand.
ATGATCGATCGGAGGGACGTGCACCGCGAAACGATGGAGGGAGGACGAACTGTAACATTGCAGTCTGGGTGGGCACGGCAGTCAGGCAGGCGTCCTGAGCTCAAGGTACGCTACGCTCATGGATCCCTTCCAGATACGGATGGTGAGTCTGTCCGCGCACAAGGGTATAACAAAATACGAGGCGCCATGCGATGCTCACACCAGCTTCTTGTCGCCGCGATCCAGGACTTTCTGTCCCAGCTGCGACGGCTGAACGCTTCGCAGCAATCCATCCAGAAAGTGGTCGCCTTCGCGGTACGCTACGGCAGTCGGTGTGGAGAAGACCTTTGGGAGTGTCTGATAGAGGAGTGCGAGAAGGTGGGGAGGCGCACGGGGCGGTTCGAAAAAAAAAGTCTTGCTGGCTTGTCGTTGCTTCACCCTCACCCGCTTCTCGCCTCCCTCACAGGCGAACCTCAATGCGCGAATCAACATCCTCTACCTCCTCGACGCCCTTCTTGAAGCTTCGCTCGTGTCCGCCCCCTCCACGGCCGCCGAGAACGATTACGTTTTTCTAACTCGCCGTGACCTTCGAAAGGTCGTCCAGCTCGTCGTCCCGGAGGAGCGCGAGGGAATTCTGAACCTTGGCAGCGCTAGACAGGTGAGCATATACAGCCGGACTGGAACCTTTCGTGCAAAGCAGACTAGTTGATCCCACTTCCTCCGCCGTCCCCAGATTCTTGAGAGCTGGCGTTTGAAGCGCGTTCTGGACCCAGGATTGATTGAAAGCATCGAACGTGAATTGTTGGACGAGCGAAAGAAGCTGTGAGCAATCGTCTACGCGTCACCAGTACCGTCGTCGTGCTCTTCCTTCGAAGCATGCGATGCTCACCACGTCGGACCTCTTGCGCACTTTTTATTTCATTCATTCAGATATCACTCTGTGGCGTCGGTAGGCCAGAACGGCGAGGCGGGCGCTTTCGAGAACTTTTCCCGGCAAGATGTCTTCCGGCGAATAGAGGAGGACCGGGAACGCGTAAGTCCTCCGCTTTTGTCTCTCCTCGTTTCCGAAAACGGCACCTTTGCTTAAGCCGGCCCCGGTCCATCACAGCACAAACGTCTGCGAGAGCGAATGTGGATCCTCCCGACCGTCTCCGCGCAGGATGGCCCAGCACCACGCAACGCGCCTTCACTGCCCTCTTCCGCCGACCCCTCACCCGCCTCCCCCTTCGATTCTTACCAAGCCACCGATGCAGCGGCGGTCAAAAGCAAGGCGGCCCCGGATGTGGTCAGAGATGGGGCAGGACCACCGGGCCTCTCGGGGATAGAGGCCGCTCTCGACATTGAGTTCGACCAGGCGTGGGAGACCACGAGCGATCTCAACGAGGACGACATCGAGGCCATCCGGGAAGACAGTGAGCGGTGCTGGCCGAACAGGTAGATTTTACGCTCGTTGCACAAAGGATTGGTTCGACCGCATGGTCCCCCTCATCATCGACCCTTGTACTTTTAGCAACCCATGGCGCCGCATCAATCCTTCGTATCACACACTCCCATCTTTCTGCGTCTCGCTCTCTTCTGCGGAGCGGGGTCGACGAAGTCGTACTCAAAGGCCGGCGCATGGTATCTCCACACTCTGGCCCAGTAAAGACGTCGAGGACGATCCGAAACGGTATCGTTCCTTGGTTCGGGTTCAGGCAAAGAACGGTGCGGTCGAAGGATAGACAATGTCAAGCACTGTACGCACAGCGCGCACGCGCATTGAGAGCCGCGGGCGCGGGAAGAAGGGTCAAGCATTTGCAGGAAGAAGCAGGCTCTTCCTTCTCGCCGCTTTTTCGGGTCATCGTTCTTCCCTCGACGCCCTTGCTGATGTGGGAGCTGGGACCTCTGTATCGGTAGACAGTGACACTGGTCTCGCGATAAGTGTGAATAAAGAGGGCTAACGCCCCTCGTCCGGTGGAGAAGCAACGAGAATGTCATCCGTGCCTTCCTCTCTCGCGGAGCGCTAGGGACACCAAAACCACAAACCCCTAACATCTCGACTCACATAGCCTACCTATCTTGCACCCCGTATACACAGACGCTAAGCCAACTATCAGTCAACCGCGTGCGGCATGAGCGAACTAACCCAACCCTCGCCTGAACACGGGCACGTGGACGAGGCTCACTCGCTGCCTCGCTTCCCTGAGCAGGCACGCGCATATCTGGTGAGATAAACACTTTTGATCGCCCCTCAGGAAAGAGGCAGAGCATGCTGGTTGGGAGGTAGGTGTACATGGGGGAAACGAGATGACGTTGCATAGCGGCCCATTTGGGAACGTCCCCTCCCAGCGAACGCCCCATCCGAAGGAGAAACAAAAGAGGGTGGGCGAGACAGAAAAGAGCAAAGAATGGACGCTCTGGCTTACGCCCGAGAGGCCTCGATGCGCTTCCTCGCGAGCTGCCTCCTGTTCAAGCGGGGGACGAGAGCAGTCTCCTCAGCAGCCTTGGGAACCTCGGCGGTCGGCTGGGTGAGGTGGATCTCGACTGGGTGGGGACAAGCAGGAGCAAGACGGTTGGTACCCCGGAGACAAAGATAAGTGCCTAGGGCAAAGATGAATTACTCACTGTGGCAAGGGTGACCAAGGTAGGGGTTGATGCGACCGTGCGCACGGTAGGTGCGGCGGCGGGTTTTCTAAGAAGCGCGAGCGAGGGCCATGAGATCAGACATCAGTCCCAGTGTGGCTGCCGGGCCGCAAGCCCGAACAAGAACTTAGTAAAGTAAATTGAAAAGAATACTCACGGGAGCCTGCTGAACGCAGATGTTGGCAATGACCAGGTCCTCCACGTCAAGACCCTTGCCCTCGGCGTTGGCCTCCGCATTCTTGAGGAGACCGCGGAGGAACTTGGCCGACTTCTGCGGCCAACGACCTGAAGGAAAGTATATGGGGCCGAGGCGTCCGGAGCACCGTCGAAGATACTACTAATGAGCTGCGAGCTGAAGGAACAGAATGTGAGCGAAGGGCCCGTCAGAGAAAGAAACGCACCCTGAGTGGTGTTCCACTGCTTGGCCTGAGCCTGACGGCCAACACCGCCGTTGAAACGGCGGAAAGGCACAATTTGCTTCTTCTCCTGGACGTCGTCGAGGAACTTGAACGCCTTCTGGAGCTTCATGCCAGAGAGGACGGCAGCCGTCTCGCGCGTGTTCTTGAAGTGCACGCGAAGGTACTGGCCGCGGGAGCGGGAGGCTGATGTGTAGTAAGGCGAGGTAGCGAGGCTTCTCGTGAGCATGACAACACAGACGTCCCCCTCTCTCCGCCATGTTTTTCCGTCCACATGACCTCTCCATTACTCACACTTCTCCTCGTTGATGTGCTGAGCGGCGTAACGGACCTATACCACCAACACACGAGCAACCACATGTTCCATCCAAAGCATCCAAAGTCGATCACGACGTGAGCAGGACGTGCAGAGAAAGCGAATGCGAACAACGGGGATGACATAAAATGGCGAGGGAGAACAAGAGGTAATGGAGCACGGTCAGCGCACTCTCCCGTCTCCTTCGACCTTGCTTCCGACTATTCCTTCCCTCGGGCTCCCACATCCACCAATGTCAACGCCATCTTAGCCAGCACCACCCAAAGCCCATTCATACATCCTCCCATACGTAGTGCACGGGCGCTGACGACACCCACCATTGCGACTTGCTGCTCTTTTGAGATCTTGAAGGGCGATATTGAGAGCGGTGGACAGCTGAGAAGCGGATCGGACAGCCATCGCGAAGATTGGAACTGGCAAGTTTTTCTCACGGTCTACAGTAGCAAATAGTAGGGTTAGGGTTGCAGCGTTGGCTGCGGCACGTACTGGCTTGCTATGGAGCTCGGCTCCATCTTTGGTCGTTCCAATCTGCCCCGTCGTGTCTTGTCTCGCGCAAATTCGACCGTCGTCGATACGGTATCGGCCTGTCTAGTTACTCGGCATGGTGAGAGAAAGGGAGATCGGTGGCTACCGAAGGAGACAATGCGAAGGGAAGAAGGTGGCTCGTGCGGATCTCTACGATCAGGTTCTGCGCCGAAGGAGGTCCTTCCATTCGATCCTCGGCGCCTACTCTTGGTCTTCCCCCCTTTGCAATCTCACATCTCATCACGGTGTAGTCCTGCACTTCGGCACGTAGATACCATTAATGTTCTTACCGTGTGTCTGACCGAGTGCCCGACGGGAAGGGATGATCGACGTCAAGGTCGACGTCGAATAACGGTTAGGGTTACTAGTAATGCCTGCAACTCGCCTCTATCAGATACTCGCACGCCGGGAAGATATGTCCATTTCGGCAGAGCAGTTCCTTGAAGCTACCAACGCCCTCTCTGACGAGGCGCGCGAGCTCCGTGGCGAGCACATCCCCGTCTTCGACAAATCGCCGACTGCGCTCGAGTTTGCCCGGGTCGTGAAGGCCGGCGGACCAGCAATCATCAAGAGTGAGTCTCAACCGTCCCCGTACGGTCTGGCTTTGGTCCGACCTTGTCCTTGGCCTCTTTCTGTCCTTGGTACACCTTTCTTAAGCCGCGTTACCGACAGACAGGCCCCTCGCTCACATGTCATTCTTTCCGGTGTCACAACTCTTCTGTCGATCTGTACGGACGAACGGGTGGCGTCTTGCGAACTTTTGCCAATACGATTTAATTGCTTCTCAGATGCCCTCTCGCACATGCCCGCTTTGACGCTATGGACGAACGAATACTTGGCGCGCACGTTGGGCGATGCTCCGCTGACGGTGGCTGTCACTCCCGACGGTCGGGCTGACTCCGTCAGGCATACGGAGGACGGACAGGCCGTGTTCGCTCTGCCGCATGAGGAGACCATGTGAGCTGAGGAGGACGATTGTCCGGATTAGGCCGCGGAGCGCTATGGTCGTTTTTATTGACAAATTTACCGCTTGGCCTCTGTAGGACGTTTTCCACCTTTCTATCTCGCCTCGCCTCCTCTTCTTCTTCTTCGTCCGACTCGCTTGTCTACTATTTGCAGACTCAAAACGACAACCTATCGTCCGAGTTCTCTCCGTTGGCACGAGATGTTGACGAGCATATCGATTGGGCCACTGAAGCACTGGGAGGCAAGAAGCCGGAGGCGGTCAATTTTTGGGCAGGGGACAGTCGGAGCGTTACTAGTTTGCATCGGTGCGTTTGTTGAATTTGCCAGATCTTCGTCGCCCGTCGGCCCAGGATCCTTGCACCCGAGAGTTCACCCTTTCCACCGGCGTTGCAACCTCTCCAGAGATCATTACGAGAATCTGTTCGGCGTGATACGGGGAGAAAAGATCTTCACCTTGTATGCGCCGACAGATGCCTACTTTTTTCATGACGGTGAGAGCGAGCTTTCAGAAGGGAGGAGGGTCTTCTCACTCATCACATGCGTCGTGCCTGCTCTGGACTGTCGTGCAACTAGACACGCCCTATCCGATCGCACGATGGGAGCCTCGCATTTCTTCTTACCCGCCAACGCGTCGCAGCGACCTGAGACTGACGATGTGCGCTTCAGACCCGCCCACGCCATGGATTCCGGTCGATCCTCTTCTACCAGCCTCCCACCCTCGCAACGTTCCTTTCCCAAGGTTCCAGCACGCTCGATGGGCAGCTCGAATTCGCCTCAAAGCCGGAGAAATGCTCTACTTGCCCAGCGGATGGCTGCACCACGTCGAGCAGCGCGGCGACAAGTGGAAGGAGCGAGAGGGGCGGGGAGCGAGCTCTCCGACGGATGAAGGGATGTGCGTCAGCGTCAACTGGTGGTACGAGGCAGAGGTCGGGGAACGGTGGGCCTGGCTGGGCTTTTTGAGGGAGCTCGGCCAGCGGATTCGGGAGAGTGGAGATGAACGAGGGGAAAGCTAAGGGTGGAGATGATCCGATACCCACGATCCATGCCCTGTCGTCACTTGGCAACTCTTTATTGCAAGACACGAGATCCACACCACAGCAACTGGAAGTAGGGAAGCATCTTGTCTGAAGCTTTCTGTGTCCCGAAAAAGACTGGAAGAGAGACAAGCTGGAGCACTCCGTTCTTCCACCAAAGGAGCCAATGGTGATCACCGAATATGGTCTGGTGGGTCTGTGAGAAAATAGTCGGCGCCCGGATCATCTTGAAGCCCAGGCAAGTGCTTCGCTGTCGTGATGTGTTGCGGTATCAATGTGATCAGCTCTATTAAGATATCGACGGGATGGCATGTTCTGAGATGTTGTCGTCAATATCTGAAACCATCATGTACGCGGGGACGAAGTATAAGTGCGCCGTCTAGCTTCCTTGTGCACCCCGACATTCTTTCCATCAAATTCTCATTGTCACGGTATACGATGTCCAAACAGCAATCCAGGCATAGCAACAAGTCTAAGACAAACGAAAGTGCGGTAGCGGAAGCACACCCACTACCCGTCACGTCTCCCTCAACTTCTGCAGAGCCCGTCTCGCTCCTGACTTGACGTCCTGATCCGCCGCGGCGCCATGGCCCTGGCTCTCCTCTACTCGGCCCTCAGACCCGGACAGAGCCACCAGCGCCGCCTGGGCCTTGGTTTTGACCACTTGCAAATCCTCCCTGATCGCCTTGGCCTCTTCGTCATCTCCCTCCTCCACTACCACTGTTCTCCCTCCTGTCGGATCTCGAGTGGCCGAAGCGAGCGAGGACAGCATCTGGCAAGCGTTGAGCGCGAATTGGGGTGGCATCCTCGGGTCGCTGCGTTCCAACACGCCAACGATTGTGTCGAGTGAAGTGGGCCGCGGGGGTTGGGAAGTAGTCGAGCCCGCGCTTTCGTCCATGCTCCCTTGCCTTGGCTTGCGCTCGCGCTCCTCGGCTGACGCGGACGACGCAGGGGGCTCTTGAACCAGGGCGGCGAGGACGAGCGCCGCTGGGAAAGCCGGCGGATGAGGGGAGACAATCAAGCGAGACAGGGATAAGCCGAAGGTCCGAAGCCTGCGCAGACGATCGCCTAGACGACGCTCACCTCCTTTCCTATCACTGCCCACCAACGTCAATCCTAAGACGCCCTCGTTGACCAAAACGGGGTATTTGACGCTCAGTCTGACCATCTCGCTCAGCGCCTTCACCACTTCCATCCGCTTCACTATCTCCTTGGCCGTCGCGACCACCGGCAAAGCAGTCGCGGCCGATGAAGAGGACGACCAAAGGCTCTTCACGACGTTGACCAACACGCGCGTGCCTTCCATGCGCGTAGGCACGTCGTCAGTCCGCTCCACGAGATCGAGAAGGCGATCCAGCACCGACGAAGGCTCGTCCTCGTCCCCTTCCTCGCCCTGCTTGGTCGCAGTCAAGTCAGGCAGGGCAGGTGAGGGAAGCACTATGCGTAGCGTGTTCTGGAGGTTGCCCGCGCTCAGATGTTTCAGCAGGCCGACAGTTCCAAACTGGAGCGGCTGCACCATGTCCTTCTTTCTACCCAAAAACGGAGCCACCGATTCGATAACGCCGGATTGACCAATTACGTTCTTGTTGGCGGGCGGGATGGCCAGGTTCTTAAGCAGGCCCACAAGACCATGCTGGACTTGGACGTTTGAATCTGGTCGTCGGAGCTTGCGGGCCAACGTGGGAACCACGTCGTGCTCGTGAACGAGAGCCAGACAGTGGGAGTCTTGACCACCCCGGAATGGCGCGAAACGGAATGAAAGGCGTGAGGGACGCTTGACTCGGCGAAAACAGTACTGGTGCATCCGATGGCAACTGTTACTCACCCGTCCTGGCCAAATTGCCCAAAGCGAGCAACGCGATGCCGGCAAGATCCTCCCTCCTATCCCTCACCTCCCTCACCTCGTCCCTCCCCAGCCACTCGTTTAGCCTCTCCACGAACCAACCCTTCCCGTCCGATCTCGACGACTCGCCGTCCGTCGCTACCTCGCCAAACAAGACCGCCATGTTTGCGTCCTCGCCCGCCACAGCTACGATGGCGCGCCCCACGGCCGCCTTGACGGAAGCAAAGGTCTTAAGGCGTGAGCTCTGTGAGGCCGAAGAAGGGCTCTCCAAAGTTTCCGCCGCTGCCGAGGTGGTGGCGGTGGTCGCAGTGGGAGTTGTGGAAGAGGAGAGAGAGAGGGGGCCCCAACTGGGCGGAGAAGCGCCGACGTCAAGGAAAGCCATGAGGAGATCCAAGGGATTCCTCGCCGACCCGTACCCATCCGCTCCTTCCCAGCTTTCTTCAGCTTCCTTGGGAAGCCCTTCTTTGCGGACCGCCATTTGCCTGAACGACTCGGAGTCGAGGGCCATGGCTTCAATTAGTTCAGCAGCGACCTGGAGCGCGTCCGCGTCGCCTTCAATCAGGTCTTCCGTCTCGTCTGATGTCCAGTGGAGCGTGGCAGTGGGAGATAGGTGCGAGGCGGCCGCGGTTGTCGTAGTTGGAGTTGCATCAGAGGGCAGGTAGGGGAGCAGAGGAATGAAGAGCGGGGCCATCGACGTTTGCGGCAGGATTGCCTTCGCTTGCTCTGAAGGGAAGGAGAGCCAGACACATAATGGAGAGTTCAGGAAGATGTGAGACAACGTTGTGGGGCGGGAAGCAGCGGTGAAAGAGACAAGGAATCGACACCCGACACTCAGGTTTTCCGGGGAAAAATGACAGGGGATGGCCTGCACTCACCCAAGCCGCACAGATCCTCCAAAACCCTCCAAGCCCACCTGCTGATCGACTGACTGAGCTTGATCCGCAGTTTCTCCTCTTCGTCGCTCGCCGGCTTCGAGCCAGCATCGGTCTTCTCCCACTGCGAAAGGGTATATATTTTGGGAGAGGAGGCGGTGCGGAGGAGGAGAGATAGGGAAGTGGGTGTAACGAGCGAGTCTCGAACCGGAGCTGGAAGACATCAAGCATTGCGTATCAGACATGCACGGTTGAAAAGAGAAAATTGGCTGGAAAATACGGTGAGAAGAAGACGTAAAGTTATGCCACGCACCATGATCGAGTTGAAGGTTCAAGACTGCTCCAATGGCAGTTTTGAACAGCTGCAACTCTTCGCTAGTCAGGGGCTCTGAGGACAACTCAGCGGAGCGCAAGACAGTGTCCAGGAAGGAGACTATCGTGGTTGGAGCAGAGGCGTCCAGAAGGATGGTTCGATTTGCATCTACAGAGAGGGCGAGGAGGGTGAGGGGTGACACCGTCGCTCGTAGCCCGTCAGCGTCAGCATTTCCTTCGGATAGCAAACCGTCCTCCCGCTCAATTTCTCACCGTCGTCAATGCACAAATTCGCGATGACCCTTAACAGCTCAATCTGAGCCAGCCTGACCTGTTCCTGCTGCTCCGTGGACGCTTGGTACGACAAGCGAAGAAGAGAGACGACGGTGGGCGGAAGGTCCGTCTTTCCCAGAGGCCCTCGGAGATCGACTACAATGACACGGTTGGAAATGACAACGACAAAGTGGCCGGAGGATGGTCAATCCAGTGTCCCAAACCGACGAGCAAGAAGGAAAAGCGCCTCGGCTGCATTGTCGTGCGCCTGGTAGCTAGCTCACCGGTCCTGAGCGCATCAGCGACGGCCTTGGCCTCTCTTCTGACGCCTTGCCAAACTTCCTCTTCTTCTCCTCCTCCGTCTGAGGATGACGACAGACCAGCGACGCCAGAGTCGAGCGAGATGCTGGCATCGTGTCGGACCTTGGAGAGGGCATCTAGGAGGGTGCGAGGGGACGCTGAAGGCGACGAGGGTGAGGCAGTCATGGCGGTGCGAGGTTCGAGAAGAGGTGGAGCGGATGAAAGTGCTGCCGTCCTGCGTGCGCCGCCTCCTTTCGGTCGTCTCCCGCTGTTATCGAACGAAGGGGGGTTAGAGGATGGACGGGATGGAAGGGAGGTTGTGTGTGACCTGGCGGAAAGTGTGTTCCGCAGCCGATCGTGCGGCACCGCCCTTCTTCGCCGGCGCGGCGTCCTAGTGTCTATCGTCTACTCTCTCGCATGAGAATCTCATATGATTGTCGATGGACAACTCGGTTACGAACAAGTATCGGCCCGGGAAAAGCTCATTTTCGTGAGGCCGAGCGAGTCTTCATCGGGGAGGGAAAACGGGCGGAAGTCGTTGCGGATGCGACTTGTTGCTCTCCAGCGCGAAGGCACGTGTGAATGTGTATATACGTGACAGAGCGTCCATCGCTCATGAAGCTTCACGGTCCTTTGCCTCCTTCCCGCCCTCTTCCAGACCCTTCCTGAACCCTTCCAAAGTCCTCGCCAGCGCTGCACCTCCAGCTATGCCCAGCACGCCGGCCAACTGCGCCGCGGGCGCGCTCAATAGTCCGACGATCTGCGCGCGCAAGGTCTGCAGGCTGGGGAGCTTGCTGACGTCCCTCAGTTGCGGGACATGGAGGACCCGGTTTCCTTCCACAAGGCCTCCAAGGAGCACGAGGCGAGGATTGGAAGGCACAGGCGCGGCGGCGGAGGCACGGGCCTTCTTTGGTCGATGGCCCAGGGCGCAGTCGATGGTGACGAGCACCTTGGATAGATAGGAAGGGTCCAGCGTGGTGCAAGTGAGCAATAAAACCGGGCCCGTGAAGAGGGGGGCGAGTGATGCGACAGCCGGCTTGGGATGCCGCCTCGCAACCGGTTGGAGGATGCCTGCTCGCACCATCGTCAGCTCTGCGCCTTGGGCTGAAGCCGAGCGTGTGCCCTCCTTGGAGCCATCTACCGCGGGAGACGATGACGACGACGGGGGATGAATGGCGGCTATGCTTCTCCTGAGCTCGCTCAGCTCCGCTACGCTCAGGTTGTTGGGCTGCAGGACAAGCACAAGCTCTGAAGTGTCGAAGAGGCGGTCATAGGCAGCGTAGAGGAACGTTTTGCGACCGGTGTAGACCCGCTTTTTGCCTGGCGTCGTCGGCGAAGGATTCGGCCGTGTTCGAACGTCCGACGGCTTTCGTTGAGCGGGCTCGGCAGTGACGTTGGCCATGTTACGAGCGGAAGAAGGGGAGGAGACGGATGGCGCGAGAGCCGAGCAGGAGGGCGCAGCGCAGAGGGGAGGGCGAGGAAGGGAGGGTACGCCGGCAGAGGCAAGGCCGTGCAACGTCGAGCGCACGTTGACGGCTCTCATGATTGCTCTTGCTGCCACAGAAGGAGTCGAGTTGACGCACACCATGTCGAGTCGAGTCCAGCTAGTATGGGACGAAGTCGAGTCCTTTTCAGAAGGTCAAGAACATCCAGGGTTGCTATCTAGATCCGCCTATCTCCGTTCTAAACCGACATTTCCCACGCTCCCGGGTCTTCCCTGCCTCACCAACGGCCGCGACCGACGGCGAGAAGAGACGATACAACTCTCGACTTGACGAGCTGCCATCTCCTCTTCTCGCACTTCTGCTCCCTCGCCGGCCATGTCCTTCCTCACGGGCACTTTCCGTTCCGCTGTCGCCGCGTCTTCTTTGCGAGCCTCCGTCCTTTCGGCCAGGCCTGCGCTCTCGATCGCTCAGGGTGAGTGGGTCAAGTTGCATGGATGGCGGCAAGATCGTCGGGCCGGCCAGTCGTATAGAACGTCTTACGCGCCAAGTCGCGGTTAACCTTCGGTCATGCTCACCTTTTCCTCCTCCCTTCTGTCTTCCGCGCGCTTTCCCGACCACCGGTTAACCCCATTGCTCTCCAGTCCGCGGCTACGCGTCAGCGCACGAGGAGGAGTCGTACGAGGACTTCAACGCGCGCTATGTTCAATTCTTCTCCTCTGTCGAGGACCTCTTCGAGCTGCAGCGCGGCCTCAACAACTGCTTCTCGTACGACCTCGTCCCCTCTCCCTCCGTCATCGAGGCCGCCCTTCACGCCTCGAGGCGCGTCAATGACTTCTCAACCGCCGTCAGGATCTTTGAAGGCTTGAAGGAGAAGGTGGAGAACAAGGGGCAGTACGAGCAGTACCTGGCTGAGCTGGAGCCGCTGAGGAAGGAGCTTGGTGAGTGGGCATGGGAAGGGCTTTCTTGGTAGCTAGGGGTCCGATCTGACTGCTTTCCTTTGGCTCCCACGCCTGGCATTTCTGGTGGTCACAGGTGTGGTCACCAAGGACGAGCTGTACGGTCACTGAACGTTCTTGGAACATTGTGAGGCATTGTTTCTTTGACCGTGGAGGGAAGTGGCATTTTTCCCCGTGGCGCCCGCTTGTCCTGACAGTTTTCAACGTTCCTCTTCCTCTTCCAGCCTTTGTCCCCGCTCCGACTAGTTCTCCTCTCCTGAACACCGTTATTCACTCAGCCGAACTTGTTATCACTTGTCGTCAAGATGTATGCCTCTTCCGAATCTCGGCAGAACTTGAGAGAACTTAGATGATCGTTTCTCGTCCGTTCTAGTCTGGAAGACGGCCACAGGCCCCCGAAGAGAATATGCTCTTCTGTTTGGTGCGCTCCAGCGGCGTGTTCAAAGCGTATCTCAAACGAAGGCTCAAGCCATCCTCACAAGCGGCGCGTGCATTGCGTACGGTTTCAGAGATGATTGGATGCTGTGGGAAGGAGGTGCACGCATTCTGCTTAGGAGCAAACTCATTGCAGGGGCTTTCTGAAGCGAGGGACAAAAGGGACGTGTACAGGCTGTCATACTCCCGCGAGTCTGATTCTAACCCTTAACAGCAGATGTCTCAGTCACTTGGATGAAGGCTTTGGTCTTTGTCCTCGTCATTGTCTCGAGCGTATATGGCCGCGAAAGGACCGTCGGAGGTGGGATGTGGGGTTGGGTTGGGTTCTTCCTGTCAGGCTGGGAGATCACTATCGCCAGAGCCATTCCTCACATTGATGTGCATCCATGTCCCCGTGCTGCATCGTCTCCGTGTGTTCGCGCTCACGTGCCGCTATCCTGCCCGCCCCTACCCAGCTTCCTCAGCCGTGTCTAGGTTCTCACGTTGCACGCAAGAAAACATGTTGCGCAAATGTATTGCTGCAGCAATATGGTCCACAACGATTGGTAGATCCGTACTAGCCCAACTGGGTTTGCTGCGATTGGCGAATTAGAGTGTCCGTTTGGTTCAATCGGTGGACCAGTGCTTGCAAAACTGGCTTTACACAGTTGTGGGAACAAGATCTTAATCACGTTACGTCCTACTGATACACAAATCCACTCTAGACATGATGTTCAAGGAGCGCTGGGCTCGACCGGTTTGGTCTTGACGCGGCATTTGATGTAATGAAAGCCAAAATCTCGCGACGATTCATCATCACGCTACCGTGAAATGGCACGTCAGGATGCGGCCTTCTCCGCATCGCCAGCGGCCTTTGCGGCAGCCAACTCTGCCGCATGCTCCTCTTCGTAACCTTCGACCTACGAAGAAGGGAGTAACGATAAGAAAGGGCAGCGAAATTGGTCGGTCAATGAACGAGCGACAAGCACATCGGGAGCGCCAAAGCGGCAACTCTCCGGCTCGGGCAGACTCACCTTGATGTCATTCAACCCCAAGTCCTCGTTCTGCTCATGCGAGCGCTCGTACCACTCCGCGACGATCTGCTCGTCCGGGTCTGGGGCGTAGGGGTTCTGGATGTAGCTGTTCGCCAATGGGTCGTCCACGATGACCGTGTACGGAAGAACAGAAGGCGCGGCGGACATGACCTACAAAGCGAGAACAATCGAGTTGAGCACGATGTCGTATCAAAAATCACATCTTGTCAGGGCGCGAAGCCGAAGGGTTGAGAAAAACATGCTTCAACTCACGTCCTTCAACTTGCCCAAAAAGGTCTCGAACGAGTTCCGATCCTTGACACCCGTGGAGTCGCCCCTCATGAACACTTTCTCGCTCAGTTCGTCGTACACCTGGTTCAGGAGGCCTTCGAGCGTCGTGAACCTTCCGCCAAGGGTTCCGGGCGCGAGATTGAGGTCAATCTCGGGTACCGAAAGGCCTGCGGTCTCGGACTAGGCGCAGAAAACGCGACGAGGAGCGTCGCATCAGTGGACCTTCAGCACGGTGCGGAGGACCCGATGCGAACACACCACACACCTTCAAAATATCCCTGCTCAAATCCTCCGCATCTTCCACCCGAAGAGTAAGCTTGCGCCCTTTCTCGGAGATGGCTGTGCCAGACTTGACCTCGCTGTCTCTATACCCGCAGTTTGCGCAGTTAGTAGACATGATCAGGACGTCCTGTTCCGGAAGTTGAAGTTCGGTGGGCGGTGATCAGCACCGCTGATCGATCAAGGAAGTCACAGGCGGGGGAAGCCAAACAGATGGAAATACGTACCTTGAAGTAAGGAATGTTAACCTTCTTCATCAGTGTCTCCAGAGGGTGGTTGCAGCTCGAACAAGTGCTAGGGAAATGGTAGATCTCCTCATTGTCTTCTCCCTCTTTGTCCGCCTCCGCTTCGACATCCCTCGGATCCGCCTTTTCCTTTCCGTCACCACCAGCAGCAGCATCCCCATTTTGAGCCTGGTCCGGCGCGTCCGGGTCTTGCCACGCGGGAGCGGTCAAACCGAGCGTCTCGTTCTGCTCCTTGGAGCGAGGGTACTCTCGCTTGCTCCATTTGGGATCGTTCAAGCCGGCTTCGTGGTCGAACTCGATGAAGCTGTTCCCCGAGGGGTCTTCGAGCTGTACGGTAAACTTGGGGAACGTCCTCTCCTTGTCTTTGGCCTGCACCTCTCCGGTCTGCGCGCCCGCCTCCTCCTCGCCCTCCGGTCCTACAACGTCTGGAATAACGACGCGCATCTTCTGCACCAAAGCATCGATCTTACCCCACGTCTCTGGATCCACATGTTTACGCAACGGTTGGTCCATCTCGAGATCTCGGATCGTGTCGGCCAAAAGACCTTCGATGGTCGTCAGCTGGCCCCGCTTTGGCGGGATCTCCAGCTGGAATTCCGGGATGCGTACCGTAGCGTACTCGGACTTGACTAGTTGTCTATCCAGGTCAGCCACCACAGTGCAGTGCACCGTATGCAGAGAGCCCTTCTCTAAAGAAACGTGATGTGAGCAGAATTGTACGTGTCAGCTAGCTTCCTTTCCCTCCATATCAGCGGTCGCTTAGGAAATTCGCCGCCTCACCTTGGATCATTCCCGCCGATTGGATCTCATTGTTTGAGTTGCCACAGTGATCGCAGTGAAACGAGACGACGATCACTTCTCGGAAGTAGGGGATATACGTCAACATGAGGCGGGTGATGCCCTGTACGAAGAGGAGATGCACAAGCACGTCAACTCAGTCACTATACGACCGATAAGCTAGCGACTAGAGCACCAGCGGATAGAGGACAAGGAAAATGTACAACTCACATTCTCGTGGCATTTGAGGCACAAGCTCTCGATCTCCTGCACCGCTTTCTCTTCTTCCTGTTCGCCACCCTCCTCAGCGTCAGCGCGCTTGGAAGTCTCCTCGGCGTGCTCTCCCAGAGGGCGGAAGAAAGAATCGGCCTCTTTCTGAGACATTTGAGATATACGTCTTGAACCTAGGGACTGGAGAGAGGGGAAAGAGAGAGAAAAGGAAGGCGGCGAGGTGATGGGGGACGAGGTGACCGAGAGACAGAGAAGGGAAGGTCGGCGTCGCAATTCGAGAAAAATGAAGTGATCGAGCGCTTTGCCGCAGTCAGCCCGGTCCAGAACAAGACCCCGTCCCTCTTGCTCCGCTCGCCGTCCCGTGCACTTGCTACTTAGGAGAGATGTGCTCGCCATGATTTACACCTCTCTTCGCCTTTCAGGTCGATCATATGCTCTCCGGAGCGCTCAGGCAATAGGCTACGTTGCCCTTGCCGGAAACTTGATTCAACCAAGGGCAATTTTTGCATCAGCAAGCCGCGGCCTGCATGCCCGGTTCGCGACCTCAAACGCGGGTACCGACATTAAACGCATCAAAGTCGAATCCTCGTTGGCCGGTTCAAAGACCGCTCAGCAAGGCGCTCATGATGAAGGCTGGAAAGGCTTTAAGCCTTTGCCTCCCGGCTGGGAAGCGGTGATCGGTCTTGAGATCCATGTGCAAATGGCCGCCAAACAGAAGCTCTTCTCCGGTGCGTTCGCCCACTTTCCAAGGTGGCCGCATTCGTGCCCCGGGGCTTTGCTGATTCGTGCGGCTATTGCGGAATCTTGATTTTTTTTGTGCTTTTGGGACCTGTAGCTACCCCGACATCATACGAGTCTCTGCCAAACAGTCACGTCTCCTTGTTCGACGCCGCTTATCCGGGGACCCAACCTGTCAGTAGAATGAAGCCAATTCCTTACTTCCGTAGCCTCTGTTTGCACATTGACTCATCGCTCGAGCTCTCCTCTCCCTTTCTCTTTTAGCAACTCAATTCTGAGTGTCTGCGCATAGCACTCATGACCTCGTTAGCTCTCGGCGCCACCATAAACCGGAGGAGCAGCTTTGACCGGAAGCACTACTTCTACCCCGACCTCCCTGCTGGATACCAGATCACTCAGCATTACTGTACGCACCTTTGCTTTTCTACTTTCAAGCTGATAGAAGACCGTCTTATTCGGGTTCTTATTTTCCCCATGCAGCTCCCTTGGCACGCGGTGGGAGCCTCCCCCTCTTGGTCTCCGACGGGGACCAATTGATTGCCGCTCCTTCCGACGAAACCAACGTGCGTATCTTTCAACTGCAGATAGAGCAAGATACTGCGAAGTCAACTTCGGACCCGTGGGATGGTACGACGTTGGTGGACCTCAATCGAGCTGGGACTGGACTAATGGAGATCGTAACTGGACCGGATATGAGGTGAGCCCTCGTCGGACGATCGAGCTGGCTTTTCACTCAGTGAACGTGCTCTCACATTTTGGGTCGACCTTCATTCAGAACCCCTGCGCAGGCTGGAGCGTTTGTTCGAAAGCTACAGGCTATCCTGCGGAAGATCGGGGCGTCGGACGGCAACTTGGACGAGGTGGGCTCCCATTGGCCTAATGTACACACATTCGGCATTGTCTTGAACCGTCTTCGTTCTTTGCTGCTCTACGAAGGGTTCCCTTCGATGTGACGTCAATGTCTCGATTCACCGAAGTGGGGAGCCGTGGGGGACTCGGTGCGAGGTGAAGAACCTGAACGGAGTCAAGTTTCTCATGGGCGCCATTGGTGAGCAGGGTCTGTCATATAGGCAATTTTTTCTCACGCGCCTCCCTCATTTTACTAACGTCATCTTCCTGTTCTTTTTCTCGACAGCCGCCGAAGCGCACCGACATCTCGCCCTTCTAGACGCTGGTCAGCGAGTGAAGCAGGAGACGCGAGGGTACGACGCCGTCAAAGGCGAGACGTTCAAGCTACGCGACAAGGAGGACACGCCCGACTATCGGTACATACCCGATCCCAACCTGCCACCGCTCATCTTGACTCGAGTGAGTTGTTGCGTACTCATTCCGTTCCTTTCCCGTTGGTCGGTCCATGACCATTCCACGCTTGCCCTTCCTATTAGGACTTGGTCCGAGAAGCGAAAGCATCCCTCCCGGAACTGCCGTCACAACTGAGAAAAAGGTTGCAGGAACGGTACGGATTGAGCCTTCACGATACCAACCTGCTCATGGCATTGAGCGCCGAAGATGGAGGCCACGTTGAAGCGACGTCGACCACGAGTGACGAGGAGAGGAAGGTGCAGGCGCCAGTGAATGCAGTGGAGTACTTTGAACAGGTGGCAAAGGGCCGCGATGCGAATGTGGTTGTGAACTGGTGAGTGAAGGCAAGCAGTCTGTTTGTCTCTCACGCGACGTGGACATCTGCCAGCACCTTTCGCTGTATATTTTTCATGCCTCATCTTTCTCCCTGCCCTCCTGTTGGCGCAGGATCTTACACGATCTTTTGGGACGGCTTGGTACACACGGTTTGGCCTTCCGTGCCAATCCCATACCGGCCGCTCACCTGGGCGAATTGATCGACTTGGTGGAGGCGGAGAAGGTTACACGTACGTCATAGCCTGTACTTCGCAGAAGCCGATGCTGCGTCTTCCCTCGTCAGGCTAGCGAAAAGAGGCACTCATCGAAACTGAACTTGATCCGCCTTGCAGCGAGAACCGCCAAATCTCTCCTAGACGAGCTGCTCTCCGCGCCCCTCTCGTCTCTGTCCTCGACCGACGCCAGCCCGGTCTTTACACTCCTCCACTCGCGCTCCGCGCTCCGAATGGACTCGTCCTCGGAGCTCGTATCGCTCTGCCAGGGCGTCGTCAACGACCTCACCGTCGAGGCGGACAAGGTGAGGAAGGGCAACGAGCGCGTGATCGCCCGGCTGGTCGGCGAGGTGATGAAGAGGGGGAAGGGAAGAGTGGACGCAAAGAAAGCGGGCGAAATCTTGCGAGGCATTTTGTTGCCGAATCGCGGATAAAAATAAATCCGGTCGGGTCCCCATGCCGTGTCCACGAGATCGCCGGTGCAATTTCTTGCGGAATTTGCAAAAAGCGGTGGACTGGCGGGCAAGGATGAGAGCTGGCGAGGCTGGAGATTTCCTAATAATAGCCAGTCGTCCTCCACCATCTCGCTCTGGACGCCCGAACACCGGAGTCGGCCTCGACCGTGCGCGCCTAGGACGCCGATCACTCCACTCCGGTCCGATGTCCCGGGCCGCTCGCTCCCTGTCGATTCCGTTTCCTCCTGTATGCTTATATTGTAGCGGCGTCCGCTCTTCGCTGCCTGTGCACCTCCATTAGCGCTCGACCACGTTCTCGTCGGTCTCACATCGGCGTCTTCGCCGCGGTCTTCAATCTTGGCTGGGGCCCCACAACCGAGGTACAACGGAACACCGATGAGCGACCGACCGATAAGCGGGGATTGAGATAGAGACAACATTCAAAAACAGGGCCTTGTCCCCCTCACCCTGCAATCTCTCCACCTCGTCCTCTTCTTTCTCTTGTCATCCCACTCATTCCCTTCCATCTCCTCGTGCCCTGCATACCTACTTCCTCTCAACATGGCTCCTGTCGCAACCGAAGAGTCCATCTTTCACCACTCCGTCGTCATACCTCAGGTCGACCCCGCCAAGCTCGCCGCCGCCCAGGGCAACAGCGGCGCAGCTGATGGCGGCGAGACAAAGGCGGCCGTGGAGAGCCTCTCTTTGAAGAGCAACAGCGGCTTTTTGCCTCCCTCCAAGATCGGCTGGCTCACGCCCACGGATCCTCGCACGACGTCGATGGACGAGATGCGTCGCCGCTTCATGACCGATGGCTACGTCTTGGTCAAGGGTCTGATTCCCCGTGAAGACTCCCTCAAGGCCCGCAAGGACTACTTCGAGTTCATGCGCGATACCGGCGTGCTTAAGGAGGGCACCGATCCCCATGACGGCATCTACTGTGGAGACGACGTGAAGAATTTCTTGCCCCCGGGCAACGGTCAGTAGTCATCCCCTTCTTCTTCGAGTTTGTTGAGCCGAGCTTGCTAAATCATCCTGTGTTGCTCGCCTCCATATTCTTTTTACCCTACCTTCTCCTCCCACAGGAGAAACTTGTCAGATGGCCGCAGATGATCATCCGTCCGTCAAGTTCCTCAACCGCTCCATCGAGGCTCACAAGGCCGACTTCTATCTGAACGTGAGCGTCCGAAGTCCTCTACCTGACTTGCAAACTGGAGCGTTTACTAGCACAGGGTGGCTGACACCCTCCTGGTTTTTGTTTTCATCTCCCATCCCCTTCTCTGTCCGATCCTCCTTATCCTGGCAAACGCACCAGTTTGTCAGCCACCCAGCGCTCAAAGAGTTTGTCCAAAAGTTCTGCGGATGGCCGGAGGTGCTTCTCTTGCAGAGGCAGATGCTCAGAGCCAATGTTCCTGGGTGAGAAGCAGCTGAACATATGGAGAAGAGGTCATGAAATGACGATTCATGTTTGCTTGCGTTGACGCTCCACAGCGCTCCCACCACAGCCGTGCACTACGATCAGCTCTTCCTCCGCGGTGCGGGACGTAAGTCCGAATGCTCCATTGTACTCATGGCGCCAGTTTTTGCTTCCCACGTGCTAAACTTCCTCATCACGCCTTCGTCGTTCGGTTACAGCCACCTTCCTTACGGGTTGGGTCCCAATGGGCGACGTCGCCGCCGACGGCGGCGGACTCATCTACCTCGAGAAGAGCCACCACTTGGGTAAGAAGATCGAGGACGACTTCAATGAGCGCGCCAAGGACTTCTCGGAAGAGGAGAAGAGGTCCGCTTTCAATGCGCACATGATGGCCGGGGGGATTTTGAGGTGAGACCCTAAACTTGCTTGAGTGAGGAACCGGCGGGTTGGCGGGTGTGAGAATGATGGGGTGATAGATAAACTCATGCCACCATTGCCTCCGGTGTCTTCCCACTGAACGGCAATCGCTCGCAGCGACGACCCGAACCGCTTCATGGAGGACAACGGTGGACATAGGTGGCTTGTAGCAAACTATGAGGTGAGCACGAAGCCATCTGACTGACTGCCCAGGGTCCCGACCACGCGGAGAGGAGGGCTTGCATCGAGTTTGATTCGGCGAGAGTCCATCGATTCTGGTGCTGATGGAGCCTCGCTTGGCCTCTGTACTTTTTGACTCCTATCGTCTGAATCAATCCAAATAAGGCGGGTGACGTGGTTTTCCATCATCCCTACATGGTCCACGCCTCGACGCTGAACGAATCCAAGACGGGCTCCATCCGGTGGGTAACGTGTCTGATGGCAGATCGTCATCGTGTCGCGTCGCGTCAAAAGTCTTCTCTAAACTACTTCTTTGCATCCTAACTTCACTATCGCGTCTTGTCCTGGTACATACACAGTCTTGCCACGGACTTGCGCTTCGTTAACCCGCAAGAGCCGTACGATGACCGCTGGATGGTGTTCTGGACCCCGCAGGACGGCCTTTGAACCGTGCCTCATTCTCTTCTCCGTCGTTCCACCTTCTCCAAGTTTCCGAATTCCGTATCTCTTTTGGTTCTTGGTTCTTCACTCTTGGGGTTTCTTCTAAATGTCATCCTTGGACGAGATCCAAGGGTGGCTCTGACTTGCGGAAACTTGCCATCTTGCAAATGTCGTAGACTTGACGACGTGCAATGCCATTTTTCATTGGGAAGTGGGACAATGGTCTTGTACAAGCGGTTTCGTGTTCATCACTTTCGTCTTAGCGGCCTCCAGAAACTTCAAGCGTGCCTCTGGTGGAGGACCGCGTATTGGAATGTTCTCTAAGTAAGGGATGTGTCGTGACCTCAGTCCTAACTGCAAAGGGAAGAGCGCCTTTCAGGAAGAGCAACAATGGACGACACGTTCACTCCCTCACCCATGATCCGAGTTATTCTTTTGCAGCAAATGAGAGGGTCCGCGAGAAGGTCTCCAAGTATCTCTCTCACGTTCCTGTTGAGTCTGTCAAGCCTCACTTGTTCGGACACTTTCATTTTCGTACTCAAACCATCACGCGACGGACACGGGTCGTACATCGGCGGGGCCTGTTCGCAGGCAAACGCCGACGATCACCTCCTAGTCTCCTCTCCGCGAGTTGCTTGTAAATTCCACGGTCAGCAATTTATCCCCTTGCGTCCACCCGACCCTCTTGTATCGGCCCAGCTTACACACCCATCATCAACCTCGACGAGAACTTCCGTGATCTTATCCGGAAAAGTCCTCCGACTACCGTAGCAGGACTCGTTCCAGGCACTGACTGGCCCACGATAGAAAAGACGGACACGAAGAGATAATCAAATCTCCTCCACATGATAATCACGCTCAAGAATGATGCTTCCGCACAATGTCAGGTAGCTGTCCTGAAGAGCCCAGCATTCGATAAAACGCCGACGATCGCCTTCCTCGCCATCCCGCAGCCAGTGAGTCGTCAAGTCACCACCCTTGCCCGGTCGCAACCAGGAGGCCATTCCGCCGAGACCACCGTGCCCACATAGTCGGCATACGCCACCGGTCGGTAGATCCACATGTGCCCTGAAGAAAATCCGGATAGATCGTACACGCGACGACTGGGCACCTGCGATTTCATAAGGCAAGAAAAGGAAGGTGAGTGAAAAGTTTCCTTGGCCAGGAAGAAACGTCCCTCTCGCATCCGGACGCCAAGAGAGTCATATCTCTCATCATCCCTCTGCCAAGTAGAGCTAAAAGGCTTCGCACCTCTCGAGCGCTCTGCTCGACTACCTCGAGCG
Organism: Peribolospora kevripleyi; assembly: GCA_029717575.1. Classification (NCBI taxonomy): domain Eukaryota; kingdom Fungi; phylum Basidiomycota; class Peribolosporomycetes; order Peribolosporales; family Peribolosporaceae; genus Peribolospora; species Peribolospora kevripleyi. Next base: position 259,340 of record JAMDHV010000011.1, read on the forward strand.
TTCCAAATTCCCACGGCGCGATCTCCGGCTGCTCTTGACCGGCCGTCTGGACGAGGCGTTCTGGGGCAGGACAGTCGGTGACAACGACGGCCGTATGCTCTGGTTCGCCGAGGATCTGGTGGGCGACACGCACGCAAGGGGAAAACAGTCAGAGGCGGATCTCGAGGCCAAAAACAAAAAAGACAAAAGGGCGGGCGTGAGGTGTCCACCATGTAAGCGCCCGGTGCGCAGTTGAGCTCGCAGATTTTTGCCTGGGCAGGTAAAGAGGACCCTATGAGGACAGCGACAAGCTTCTCGAAACGAGGGGCGGTAGGACTCACTTCTCGCCATTCGACGATATCGCCCCGCCGGATTCCGCCCCACTGCTGCCGATCTCTGTCTCCGCCCCTCCACCTCCCCTTCTGCGCGGACTGATTATCGGCGCCTACGCCGGCGAAGAGCAGGTGTCCGTGCACGCGCCCGATGCTTGGCAATGGCTTAGGCAAGTCAGGCCTCGTCTCCTCAATGCTGCGGATCGCATTGCTTGCCAGTTCCCAGCACTCGCCTCCGCCGACGTGCACGCCGGCTTGGAGGGCATTCTCAGCGAACGCTGCGACCGCCTCACCGTACTCTGCCGCGCTGTACTGGAGAGGGTCGTCGTCTCTCCAAGCATCGGGCGGTTCTGCGACCGCAGCATCCACCTGCACGGTCGAGGCGGGCGAGGACGTAGAAAAGGAGACACGATACCAAAGGGATGATAAGTCTCCGAAGAGAGCGGAGCCAAGTAGGGTCTTCTCGTTCCCATGTTGCGTCCAGGATGACATCCAACCGACGTCTGAGCGGTTTCGCAGAGGGGGAGGCATGCTGTTGTTAGACGCAAACCAGGGTTGTCCGCCTCGCCATAAGGGATCAGACTGAGAGATGAAGAACTCGGCAGCTCGGCCTGCCAACGAGACCTCGTCTGCGGGATGATTTGAAGAGGAGAGAAATGGAAATGCTCGCGGATCAGATAAAGATCGCGATGCGATATTTGGTCGGGTGGCGCGATTGATAGGCGGCTGTTCGGTCGGATGGACAAACCCGTCATTGAATGAAAGGGGAGTGAGTCAGCGGTAACGAACTGAACTCGCGCCGGTCGACTTGTCCATCGCTTACTGGTCCATCGCTCGCTTCCATCGCATGCACAGAATTCGCCGGCCTTGGACCTCCAGGAACCGTCGGCAAATGTTCTTCAACGGAAACCTCCGCGCCGTCCCGCTCCACCACAAATGTAGACTTGCGGCCGTCAAAAAACTGGATCATTCAAGCGATGTCAGAAGGGAAAAAAAGCGAAGACTTGGACGCGCTGTGCGCATCCCACATGCGCCGGGGCGTGCTCACCTGGTCGAGAACGTTAAACAGGGCGCGCTTGTCATTTTCGTCGTACTCGGAGAATCTCTTTACTCCGGTGCTCGCTCGACGGGGAGCGTTCGATGCCGCTGGTACCGGCCTAGAGCTAGCCGGAGGCGCCGCAGGCGAGTACGGCGGCGGCAGTGACCCGGCGGGGGGAGAGTAAACGGCCGACACATTACGCGAGGGCGGAGGAGGGAGTGAGCTGGAGGAAACAGACGTCGAAGGACCTGGAGCCGTCCTAGCGGTGGCGGGCTTGCCAGTCCTCGGAGGAGGAGGCGGGGGCGCGCCCTTGTTGCGAGCTGCAGCACTGGGCGCCGTCGCTTGTCGTGGCGGGAGGCCGGGCGAGGGCGAAACCAAACCGGCGCTGCTGCTCGACGCCGCCGAGCCGGCGGCATCCCTCCTCACCGGTGGAGGCTGCCAGTCTGGCTTGGCGCCGTATGAGGACCCCGGCCGGCTACCAGCGTGCGGCGGCGGCACTGGCGGTGGCCGTCTTTCCGCCTGGGGAGGCCGCTCTATGGTGCCCGAGTAGGGATCATACCCGGTCTCCTTCGTCGACGCCGACTGATACTTGTCCCTGATCGACAAGACCTTTCCGGTACCGTACGTCTTTGCCTGTTTGGCCCTGTCTTTGACCTGGTTAAACATCGTCGTCGTCGTTGTCCAGAACAGGAAAGCGTCCGCCACGACGGGCTGGACGGCCCTCAACGCTTCAATACCATGTTGTATTGGACGAACGCTAAGGTGCTGCGGCACCCCGTGATGATTGCCCGCAGCGGGGTCACCAAGATCCAAGTTCACCGTCGCCTGCCTCGAGGGCAACACCAGTAAGTGGACTTACGCCTGGCGCAACCAGCTCAACCTCCAGGTAAGGCGCCGAAACGTTCCATGAACTGCTTCTTGAATAGATCCCAGTCCTTAAGCCAGTTGTGGGCGCGATCTGAAGGTTCCGCTACCGACGAACTCGGTACTCTCCGTCAGCCCGCGATTACTCCACCGAGTTCTGCGCACTCGCAGACAGGCTCCAGGACTATGGCAAGACCGCCCTCTTATACATTACCGCCATGCTGAGGCACAGAACAACGACACCAGTAGCGGCAGCACCACAAATCCACTCCTTAGGATCCTACAGGAGACCCAGGCCGCGAACGCTGCGAACTCGGCCATGTTCAGGGAGTTCAACGAGGGTATCAACCGCCAGTTCGAGGTTCTCAACCGCCTCCTCATGGCGCAGAACGGCGCCATCATTCCCTCCTGTTCAACCACAGAGCACCTACGAGCACCAGCCCTCGCCCGAACAGCCACGCGTTTCGCCCGGGTAGCCCCACGCGTACCCGTACGACAACTCCGTGCGCCCCCCATCAGCTGGACGCCCCCCTTCGGTTCAACAGGGCCACCCGATGCAGGCATCCCCGGGTGGAGGTCATCCTCCCGTCTCCGCGGCTCAATCCCCACTTCAGTTTCAGTCCCCACCGAGTGGAGGTTACCCGCCCACGTCCACGGCTCAGCCTCCTCCTCAACTTCAGTTCCCCGCGGCCGACTCCCGTTCGCCCCGTCCGCCGCATGCCAGCTTCAAACCGGATCTGCTCCTCGACTTCAACCCGGACGATCCCAATTCCCCGTCCGCCTCCCTCTTCATCGACAAGATCAAGAAGCTTGCCGACATATACGGTGAAGCTACTGTAGCACCCTACGTCTCCCACCGTCTCAAAGGGGCTACCGCCGTCAACTGGTACGGCAACATCCCGAAGGAGCAAAAGCGTCCCATGTACATCTCCACTGTTGCATGGGAGAATTCTCTTCGGAGTCGCTTTATCAAGCCCCGAAAGGAAGCATTCTGGGAGCCCAGTCGGAGCGGTTTCGGTTCGAGGACCGACCAGTTTCATGAGAAAAGAAATCAGGTGAGTCTCGTTGCTCAAGGAGCTTCCCTTTTGTCTCGACGGCGCGGCGGCCGTGTGGTACTCCAACCTCTCCCACGACTTCCACGCCTGGGTCGACTGCTTGTCCGAGGCCTTCGGCGAGGACGAATTCGCTGCCAGGATCGCGGCGGAGAAACGCGTCTGGAACATAGGGACAAGCAGCTTGTCGTGGTAATGGCGACTCCAGCCATGTGTCCAAAACGGCCTTCAAGACACGCTACGGGCAGTTCGAGTATCTGGCCATGCCCTTCGGCTTGACTCAGGGGGTCTTTGCGACGAACGGTATCCACTGGCATGCGGTCCTCATGAGGGATGAAAGCCGCAGTGGCTGAGGTGGTATTGCCCGTGGGCACAGACCTCGGGGGTTGCTGTGGCGCGGGTCCGAAGCCCAGGGATTGGCTCCAGCATGAGGGTGTTCCGAATGTGGTCCTTGAGACCGCGCTCAAACCGGTCGATGGCGAGAGCTGGAGGAGCCTGGATGTGGACCTGTAGTGACCTGAACTTGGTGATGTAGTCTGCCTCCAGCTGCTGGCCAAACATCGGCGGACCTACATGGACCAGTGGAACAACCTGCGGCAGACCGGACCTGTGGCCGACTACATTACCAAGTTCAGGTCGCTGCAAGTCCATATCCAGGCCCCTCCAGCTCTCGCCATCGACCGGTTTGAGCGCGGTCTCAAGGACCACATTCGGAACACCCTCATGCTGCTTCCCGGAGGACCTTGACCGGTTGATGCAACTGGCCGATCAGATCGACCAGCGTCAGTTCCGGTGGAGCCAACCCCAGAGCTCTGGACCCACGCCACATCAACCCCCGAGGTCTGTGCCCGCGGGCAAACCCTACCTCAGCCACTGCCACCTGATTTCTGGGGATTACGAAGACCGCCTCCGCGCCTTCTTTTCTCTTTTCTTTTTAACTGGGGCAGACGCGGGATACGATCCCGGCACCATGGAGAAGACAAATCTTCTTCTCATGAAACTGGTCGTAGGTTCGATCGTCCTCGAACCGAAACCGCTCTGACTGGGCCTCCCAGAATGCTTCCTTTCGGGACTTGATAAAGCGACTCCGAAGAGCATTCTCCACATGCAACAGTGGAGATGTACATGGGCCCCTTTTGCTCCCTCGGGATTTTCCCGTACCAGTTGACGGCGGTAGCCCCTTTGAGACGGTGGGAGACGTAGGGTGCTGCAGTAGCTTCACCGTATATGTCGGCAAGCTCCTTGATCTTGTCGATGAAGAGGGAGGCGGACGGGGAATTGGGATCGTCCGGGTTGAAGTCGAGGAGCAGATCCGGTTTGAAGCTGGGATGCTGTAAGAGTTCCCAGCTTTGATAGCGATCCGATCATAGGTAGCTATATTGCTTAGTTAGATCTCCGTCATTCTCCGCTTCCTTCTCGTTGCTCAAGGAGCTTCCCTTTTGCCTCGACGGCGCGGCGGCCGTGTGGTACTCCAACCTCTACCGCTCCCAGCGCCGCAACCTCTCCCACGACTTCCACGCCTGGGTCGACTGCTTGTCCGAGGCCTTCGGCGAGGACGAATTCGCTACCAGGATCGCGATTACCACGACAACGGTGGTAAAGGTAACTTGCGCTCGGGCTACAATCAAGTCCGCATCGACCCCAGCCATGTGTGCAAAACGGCCTTCAAGACACGCTACGGGCAGTTCGAGTATCCGGTGACTCAGGGGGTCTTTGCGACGAACGGTATCCACTTGCCTGCGGTCCTCATGAGGGATGAAAGGAGCCCGCAGCTGTGCTGCGCCCAGGATAGTTGGTCTCCAGAGAGAGAGAGAGAGAGTTGTCGCGGCTAGATAAAGGGAGCGTCTAGACTTTCTTACGACACCCACCATATAGCACACTAAGCAATATATACACATTGCCTAGTCAAGTGCTTTCGTGGAATCAACAGAAAGGCAAGGGAAAGTAAGCGAAACTCTTACAGATGCGGCGGACCGGGCGGACGGAAATCAGCCGCGGGGAACTGAAGTTGAGGAGGAGGCTGAGCCGTGGACGTGGGCGGGTAACCTCCACTCGGTGGCGGCAACATGGCCGCGTTTGCAGTGTTCGCGGCCTGGGTCTCCTGGAGGATTCTGAGGAGTGGGCCCGTGATGCTGCCGCTACTGGTGTCGTTGTCCTCGAGTGCCCTAGCGGTCCGTGCGCCAGAGTCGTCCGCAGGCGCTTCGGTGGTCCGCGCACCAGCGTCGTCTGCAGACGAAGGCTCAGGGAAGCCTTTAGGTGAGGTTGGCATTGCGACACGCAAGAGTCGCTCAAGGGTCGCTTAGGGGTTGAAGGAGGGGGCGTTGTGACCGACGAGTCGTTCGAGTGCGAGAGGGGTTTGGTGATATGGTGGTTAGGGAAGGGAATGACCAGTTAGCCTGGCCCTGCTACCAATGTGTCCTCGGACAGAGGGCCAACATTCGCATCCAAGTTCTTCCGCGAGCTCTGCAAACAACTCAAGATCAAAAGCAACGCATACCAGTACATCCCGTGGTCTTCTTACCACCCGGTCAAAGTCAAGTCGGCCTTTATCAAGGCCGAACTAACTCGGCATATCAGAAACTGCTCAGATATGTCGGACTATCACCGGTTGCGCAACCTATTCTTCACGCGCCTCCGAGCGCGCGGTTACCCACCGAGATACCTGCGCAAGCTTTCCTCAGCATGAATTATTCACAACTTCGTGAATCTGCGCTCAGCGACGTTTGTCGCGAACCAGAAGAATCCATGCCGGAGGCCAGCACGGAGAGAACAAGGGCACCGCGCCCGTTCATCTTCAAGGCTTCGTACAACCCTGTTTGGGATGGCATTGACATGTCACTCATCTGGGAAGTCTACAAGAGCAATTGGCGAGGCCTGGGAACTCATTACAGATGAGTCACGCTTCATCAACTGCGAGAAACGCACTAGAAGTCTTGGTGATGTCCTCTCCACATCGAACAAGAAGACCATTTCGGAGGTGTCCGCCCAACGTGCCCAGCTGTTGTGGAACACACTCCCCATTGCTCGCCCCCCATCGTTCCTCCGCTTCCTAGTATCATTCGGAGGCACGCCGCGCAGGCGCACGTGACTCACTCGTTTCCAATTACTCCTCCCCGTTGTTACTCGTCCCCTGAGCCTTATTCCATGTATATAAGAACAGGGACTCAGAGCATCCCTGGAGGACCACCTTCACCTTTACTCTTACCAAAAACCAATCGATCCAGCTCTTTCTCTGTCTTTTCCATCCAACTACTACTCGCTTCCACTACAATCATGGCCGCCCACTGTCGCGGGCGTAGACTGGAGGGGGTTAGGGTGTGAATAAACAGGGCGGAGTCTTTGTGGCCGCCGTGTTGAGTCGTCGAGAACAGGGTTGCTGCGACAGAAGCTTGCTGTTTCGTCTTTCGACTCATCAGGCAGCGTTTCGCTTTTGTACACCCGCGATATATATCGGCCGGCCACCGACGGCGCGACTGTCCCCATCGCCGTCCAGCACACCATCATCACCTACATGACCATCACACATGTCTCGTCAGCCTGCCCTGTCTGTTTGTATGTCTGCGGTGGGATTAGCTGGCGGACAAGACGTGATGTCCATGGTGGTCGTGGGGAGCGTCCGGGCTTCGACGTTGACGACGTGATGACGGGTAAACTGCTAGTTTTCGCAAGAAGCTTTGAGAACCAGTCGTCCGGTCGACACATGCTTGGGGCAGCAGCTATGAGCATTCAAGCGGGAATTTTACATGGTTCCCTGCGACCAAGATCCTCTACTTCTCTTACCGTGGTATCGCGGACACGACGTGCAATATTATCATTATCGTAGGACGGATGATGCTAGTGTATACCAAGTTTGTGGTCATATAGGGGGCGTTTACGGTATCTTCTCGCTCACCCTGGCGCTCTTTACCTCCTCGACCATCGTTGCCTTCCGCATCAAGGCGCGACCTGCTTCAAAAATCGCTCAACAACGTCACAAAGCCGCTTTATCTGCTCCTCTCCGCCGCACCTATGGTCCGCCCCATCAATGATCTCGGCCATGCGTATTCTGTTCTCGCTGCCGCCTTCCATTCGCCATCGCGCGAGTAAACGGTCCTTGTTGACGTGCTTCGGAACGTACTCGTCATCGCCGGACATGATCATGCACAGTGGTGCCGCGGAGCGGCTGGCCCAAGGGAAGGAGTGAAGGTCGGAGCTGAATAGGTCGTCGTCCCCGCTGTTGAAAAGGGTAAAAGAGAACCGGGGACGGGGGGTCACCCACGAGAAGTGTCAGCGACGTCCGTCCCCGTCAATAGCCAATATCGTCTCCAACGAGGACAGCGCGTACGCACCCCTTGCAAAACAAAGAATAGAATCGAGCGGCGGTGATGGGCGCGCTGTGCGCCTCGCGCGGAAGCAGCTCGCGTCCCCTTCCCTGCTTTACGAGCCTCTCTGCCTGGGCGGTCCACTTGCCCGCGTCGTCGTCCCTCACGACGTCGAAAGCCTCGCGATCGCTCACCGGCGCTTGGGCAATCGCGCCTAGGACGTTCGATCTGACGTTTAAAGGAGAGGACGGTGGCTGGAGGTAGTGGACCACGTCCTGCGAGGGGGAAAAGCGTAAAGCGAGGTAGAGAGAAGAGAGGTGAGCAAGGACCAAAGTCCGGCGGGAACAAGCTAAAACGTCGGTTGAGAGCAACCAAACGCGGCGTGTCCTCCTCACTTGGCTCCCAGTGCTATGTCCCATGAGCACAACGTCCCTCTTCCCTCTCTTCGTCTTGAGGAAGTGCACGGCCTTGGACATCTCGCGCGCATCGCTCTCCAGCGAGCAGGTGCCGTAACCGGCGTAGGAAGACGAGAGGGTCACTTGGGCTATGGACCAACCAAGAGGCTTGAGGCGCTCAGAGAGGGGCGCCACATACGGTATCGAGCCTGGGCCGTCTCCCAAGCCGCCTGTGAGAGGAGGCCGTGATCAGACGTCGGTAACGGGCAAGACCCCGCGATGCGACGCGTGGCTCACCGGTCATTTAAAGGGCTTACCGACGAAGAGCAGCGTTTTTGTGCCATCCACCTGGCCTGACTCAAAAAGAGGAAGATCTGGGTCGGAGGCGTAGAGATACAGCACTCCGGTGAGGTCCATGTCGGTTTCCTTCCTAGCTTGCGGAATGGAAAGAAGAAAGGATGACAACAGCGCCGCGCATCTTGTTGAGTAGCCGGGAATCTCCTGGGATCACGTGCCTGATTACGCCATGATAAGGCATACTCCTGTTATCGGGCATGTCTCCCTCGATCCCGAGGACCGCCGTCTGTCCTACAACGCATCCGTCGTCCGCGTCCTCCTTCAGCACTTACTTCGTTTTTCCATTACCTTGCTGGGACGAAATGGCCTTCTACCAACCCAGGCACTCTCATCCTCCACGCACCGACCGACACAGCGTCGACGAGGTGAACGCGCAGGTGGTGCATGACGACCCGTCGCCTCATGACGTCTCCACCTCTCGACACGGCGTCGAAGGCCGACGGCCGTCGATGTCTAACGCCTCGACCGCTTCTCAATCTTCCGCGCCCAAGGTTGGCGGCTCGACCGCTGCCCGCTTGGCTCAAGAGGCGGCGGATTGGTCCGTCATCTTTCCTGGCCGCTCGACTTCGCCGCCCACCTTCCCCCTTCCAGCTCACGACGGCACTGGTCGCTTCAGGTCCACTGGCGGAAGCCCACACAGCGGTGATGGAGACGATCTTTACGCAGCGTCAACGTTTTCTACGGACGGCTACGAACTAGAGGGTTCGCCGTCGCTACCGGACGTCGGCGAGTGGACAAGCGCAGCAGGGAGCGAGTTCGATTTCGACGACGAAGTGGAAGAGGAGCTGGACGGTTCGGGGAGCTCCTCTAGGGAAGAGATTGGATCAGTTCGACATTCCCGAAGATGGGAGCGCGCTCTAGCTGCTCGACGACCCTCTACGACGTCTTCTACATTGCTTAGGTCCCCACCGTCGGGGCCGTTGTCTGCCGCTTCTGGAATCTCCGAGTTCGGCGAACCGCTCTCCCCTACGACCAGCTTCAACTTTACCTCCTCGGATGGCGAGGAAGAACGGTTGGTGGGCGATGGCGCGGCCACCCCTCGACGCTCTCGAGATGCCGAAGAGGTCGAGGCGCTTCTCGGCTTCACACCACAGGCTGAGAGCGCTGGAATGGATAACGCGTTAACTTCGTCTTCGAGACTACCTGCATCGAGCGTAGCTCCGCGTAAGAGGAGGCATAGAACACAGGGGAGGGCGTCTTCGGAGGCAAGCAAGCGGAGCAACACGTGCCTCAGCGCTGGTTCATCGGAGGCGTCTATGGAAAAAGGCGGTCACCTCACTAATTCGGCCACCAGAGTCAGCCAAGGAAGGAGCGCGTCGCGAAGTCAGACCGTTAGCATTCGCTCGAGTAACGGCCGACTACCTTCGGCGACTCGGAAGCTCCGTCCCCGTCCACCGGTCATAGCACCTGCCACTGCGGCCGTCCGACAGGCGCGAGCGAACCGAGAGCGGGAGGGCTTCTTCCTCGGCTCGATCGTCCGTCGGTTCATGAACTTGGACGAGGAGACCGTCGATATGTTTCTCAATGAAGGTGACACTTCCACCTTGTGGAGCGGGAGTGGAGATCGGACTCCTACGCCAGCAACCACCTCCCGGTCTCTTCGATGGGAGAGCGGAGCAGATAAATTCGCATCGGCACTGAGGAAGCACGTTCAGTTCGCGCAGCGCGAAAACGGGGACATGAGCGTTTGGGACCCTTACGAATCCGAGCTCGCATCTAGCAAGAACGCTACTCCGGCAACGTCACACAGCGGCTGGAGTGGCGTCGACGTCATCCACCCTGTCCTCGCGCTCGCGCAAGCCGCTGACCCTCCTTCCACGTCCGTCCCCGTCCCCGCTTTCGACCTCCACCTCATACTCAGCTTCGTCAGCCCTCCATACCTCGCGTTGCTTCCTCTTGCGCTCTTCCCTTCCAAATCCGTGAACCTCCTCGCTCAGATGGTCGGCGCTCTGTCTCCACACAGCAGCTCCAGTGGTGAGGATGGCGACGAGGATATCGACAGAACGAAGACGAAGGCGAATGTGCGCCGGAAAGATGTCAACATTTTCGCTAGTATCGTCGATGACGATGGACACGATCTCACCGTCGCCGGGGACCAGTACGGTCAAGTTGCCAACATCACAGCCGACGAGGAAGTGAGCGACCTCGAACTTGGCCCACCCACCTCGGCCGCACAGTCCTTCCTCGTATTTGACGAGCGTCGGAGCCAACACAGAGGCAGTCTCTCTTCCTCCGCTCCGGCCCAGAGACCTTTGTCTGGAGATAGTGGATCCGGACGTAGCTTCGTGGGCGGGCGCACTCCTTCATCAGCGCTCAAAGGCGGTGGCGATCGAGACCGAAGGCGAAGCGGCGACGAGGAGCACATGGGCGACATTGTGAGCATCGCGCTCTGGGAAGTGGTTTGGGAGAGGTGGAGGTCTGTGAGGCATATGTTCATGGGCTTCTAGGCTTCTATGGCCAAGTTTCGATTTTGCGGCTCGGGTGGGCCGAGAGTGATGCGACGTCATACGACATCTTCCCAGCTTGCCCGTTTTCTCCTCTCTCGTGTGCCATTCACCCTCACCCAGCACTCTGTAGCATCCTTGATGCAAGTCAAGTCTGTACACGTATCTTGAACGATATTTTGTAACACTGGTCAAGTCACTCAGGCTTGCTGGCAAGGGCTATCGTTGTCCATCCTGTCCTCATGCGAATCTCCCAGCGGGGGACGAGTACTGAGGATCTAGCGTTTAATAACAATAATAAAGGGTTGAAGGACCGAGCCTCGGCTGCGACACACTCGGTGACAACGGCAACGCTCCAGTACAAAGTGAACCTTTTGGCGGAAAGGGATGACTTCACCAGAACTCTTCTCAAGGTATTTATTTACTTTTGGCGTTTCCTGGGCGATGGTCAGTCACACTTGAGAGACCAAGTTCAGCTGGTGGATGAAAGACGACGGCCCATGGAGAAGGTAGACGTGGAGGTTGTCCTTAGGGAGAGCAAGGGTCGAAAGTCTCTCTTCCTTGACCATGTTGCTCTTCACACTGATGCAGCTTCTGCGTATGTGACCTCTCCTCGGTTGCTTGACTTATACACCCCGTCCTTCTACGTACCCGCTTTATCTTTCCATTTCTTCACCCACCTCGTCTATCCACCTGCAACTCTCTCTACAGCTGCGAAGGGAGCTTTATTGAACGCTCAAATGGATCTCCTCGGTTCCCACTACTCTACCACGATACCATTAGGTCGACAATCAAGTCCCCCATTTTTCCGCAATCGCATGGCAGTCTCAAAGACCGTGCCACTCATTGCTCTATTGGCCAGCTCGTGCGTTATTACCAGAGTGGAGGACGTCTATTACGGGCTCAACACTACAGATACAAATCCACGTAACGAAAGCGAAAGCGAACCTCAGTCCAGCGGTTCTGTCGGGTGGTACACGCTGCTGCCGTTGGCGATTACCATCGGCGTCGAGGCGTCGCCGACGAAAAAGTCGGAGTTTGCCAATGGTCGCACGTTGAATCCCTATTTTAAATGTGATCGCGTCCCAAAAGCGTTAGGCAGGCGCAAATCAAGTGGACGTATGAAGGAAGAGAAATTGCTCAGGGCAGCCTTACGCACCTCCGCCTTCGCCTTCTCCATCTCAGCTGCGCTACCTCCCTTCTCCCGCAACACTTCCCGGATAGGCTGCATGGCGGCACTTCGGCAGATCTCTTTGAGGTCTGAGCCAGAACAGCCTTCGGTTTGGAGCACGATGATGCCCAAGTCGAAATCGGGTGCCACATTTACGCCATCGAGCATCTGGATTACAACAACAGAGGGCGGGCAGACATCGGGTGTGTCAGCATGCTGCGTAACTCTTTTTCCCGCTTGTACCATCTCCAAGACTTACGAGCGACAAGATCTTCTTTCGCTGCTCCCTGTCTGGAAGCTTCACGGCAAAACGCTTCGGCATACGTCGGAGGACGGCCTGATCGATATCATTAGGTCGGTTGGTCGCTCCAAGAACCATGATTCGATCCGTTCCTGAGGTAAGGCCGTCCCATAGGCTAAAAGTGGCGTCCGAAGACGTTGAATAGAAAGGATGTCCGTTCAGAAAACATCGGAGGCGATGAAAGATAACATCGTAGAAGGTGAGGAGTGGCTTACTCACGTCAACATCTCGCTCTTCATCAACGCCGTCACCTCGTGATCCCCCCGGCCCCGTTCCCGAAGGAAGCTGTCGATCTCGTCAATGAAGATTATGCTCGGCTGCAGTTTTCGAGCCAAAGAAAAGAGGCCAGATATCAACTTGTTCGACTCGCCAAACCACTTGTCCTGCAGGCAGACGAAGGAGTTAAAATGGTATTGGAATGTGTGAATAATGAGTGCGAAGGGCCAGATGAGGTGCGGAAAAGTAGTGCGCTGCTCACGGTAAGGGTGGAAACATGCATGTTGATGAATGTAGCGCCGCTCTCCTTCGCCAGGGCCTTGGCAAGCATTGTCTTTCCGCAGCCGGGCGGGCCGTAAAGGAGAACGCCTTTGGGAGCGCCGAGGAGGTTGGAAGGCGAGTTGAAGAGGTCGGGATAGCAAAGGGGGAAAATGACCGACTCGCGAAGAGTGGAAATGATCGGCTCCAGTCCTCCAATGTCTGAGAGGCGTTAAGGAGGGAAGGGAGGAGAGATCAGGTTGATGGCTGAGTTTGGGTCAGATTTGAGCAAACTTCAAATCACCCACCTTTGAAATTGACATCGATGTCGTCCGGATGCACAACCTCCGCCGCAATGATCTCTGCACAATGAATGACAAGAATGGGCACAGCATGCAGGAAATGTTAGCGGTCGCAAGTCGATCGCCAGGTTGCTCAAGACTCGACGCCAGCCCTACTTACCCTCGTGCTCCGTCAGCTGTACATCCTTCATACCTAGCCGTCCAAGCACCTTTTCGCTCTTGACCTTGGCATCCTTTCGCTTGGGTTGATTCGGATCCAACGAACTCATCACATACTGGATTCGCCGAAGGTAAAGCACAGGTTGCATGAGTGCGGTGGTCAGCGGAGAGATATGCAGCGGCGAAGGGTCGAGTGGCAACTTCTCACCTTGAAAGCATAGAAGAAAGCAACCTGGCAAAAGGCAAGCAAAGCGGTTGGGAGGAAGTGAAATGTAAAGGCGGCGCTCAGGCAGGACGCTGGTCGCCACTAAGACAGCTCACCTGGGAGAGGGCAAAGACAGCCACTGGGCGGCGGATGTGAAGGAATCGCGCGTGAGCACACGGCCAGCGAAAAAAGGTCCAACTCAATAAAGAGAAGCGCCTACCATCTGCGATGATCTTCCTGGTATCCCTCTGCATGATGAATCAAGAGGCAGCTCTATCGTAGAGGGGCTGACGATGACGATGATGGTGGAAGGAAGAATGCAGGTGAATGTCCGGATCGGACTCGCAGGGTCGACTGCGGCGGCGCGTGCATCTGCTGACATGTACCTGAGACGAGGCAAGAAACAAGCCAAAAGGTTCTTCCCCGCAAAACTAGTGCCGACTCGCAAGCACTTGGGGAAGAATACTGATCAAGACAAGGGCAAGGCTTTCGCCTGTCCAACGACAGCCTGGCTGAACGCAACCACCTGGTCCGAGCTGGCGACCTCCACGATGTCCGCCTACACCAGCTTTTCCGACTACAGCTCGGATCATGCGTTCGACAACACCATTACGCCAGAGGAGGAGATGCCGAGGGTTCGGTGTCGACGCACCGCCGCAGGAGACAGCGCCGTGTGGAAGCCACTTCACGCAGTGTGGCTGAAGAAGCCGCTTTCTGCGCACGCTTCCACCGGATGAGTTCATGGGTCGGCAGGCGCGCCTCCGTGGGATGTCGAAGACATTGCTTATCGCGGAGGCGTGCGAGGTCTTCAAAGCGTACTACGCGATCTCGCCCTTTCCGGGATTCAGCCTGGACGCCCACGACGACAAGAGAGGGGACGGAGGATCTGAAGCACGGTTTTGGTTGAGGTTGGAGTCGGGTTCCTTCGACGATTCATACGTCCAACGCAGCTTGGACGAGCACTGGGGGGATGGTTCGAGTCTGCCTCCCTCGTCCCCGGAGGTGCCTCAGACCAGAAGAAGCACAGCCGTCTTTTGCCGGCACCGCCCACGACCGGCCGTTCGGTCTGTCGCACCCGCTAGCCGTCCACGGCCGTCTCGAACCGCATCGTGAGAAGAAGAGGGCGACCGCCTTTCCTTCCTCTCTTCCGATTCCGAAACAGAAAAATCACTCAGACTCTTCGCACTTTGAGGGCACCTTCTCGGCAGACCATGTCTTTGTCAAGGCGAACTCCCTAGTTGAGCTGAATCATCTTGATCAGTTCAACCGCGCTGTCACCCCAATGCGCCATGAGTTCTATGAACTCATTACTCAGGCCGTATAATACGTGGCTGGCGCCTTCACCATTTTCGGCGTCGACTGGTCGGGCCCCAAGAGCTTTGAGACCGACAAACTCCTGGACGAGCGGGAGTACGCGGAGGACAAGGCGAATCCCCTGGCGTTCCAGGGTTTACAGTTCCTGGGCAAGTACTTCCGACTGCAGGAACTCGAGGTGGACGGGCAGGTCATCGCCGACCCAATCCCATACCGCCCGGCGGAGGAAACGGCTGTGCGGTTGCTGTACCCGGAGTACGGTGAACCGGGCGTCACAAACGCCTGGATGCGTGCAGTCGGGCACTACGCGGATAATGCCGGCAATACGAAGGTGAGGGAGTGGTTGGAGGGCTATCTCGACTGGCTGACTCCTCAAGTAGCCACAGATGAGGTAGCATGGACGGAGGAGTGGCGCCGTCGCTTCACGGGTGGACTGCCACTGGGTGAGCCGCCCAATCCTGCAAGACGGATCGGTTTCGACGAGTGGTTGGAGCTCGTGACGCAAGAGGTGGAGCATGACTAGACTCAACCCGGAGTTTACTCTGTGCGGTAGTAGTCATGGTCATCCTCCGTGTAAGTATAAAACCCCTTTAAAACACATTGGATCCTGCCAATGGGCATCCCCCTTCAAGTACGCAGCCCATTTGGGGGGGATGCCCTTTGGCTCGACCATTGTGGAAAAAAAAAAAAAAAAAAAAAATATCAGCGACCACCATCTGCTTGACCCTCACCATAAGCTCTGTGTCGTCTTTCCCCTCTTTTGACTCCCCTGACGCTCCTCTCGGATGCCAACCAAGGCCCCCTCGAGTGCCCGCTCCGGGCCCCGCCCGGAGGCGGTCGCTACGTCGGGCCAGGTCACCCAGGTTGCCGCGCGGTCACGCGCATCAAGAGCGACCACCCCCACCCCGACGCCTCTCACCGCTAGCGTCCCCCCCCCAGACCCCCTCGACGAGAATCCGACTTATTGCCAACGACCCCGACAGCATGAGCTCGCTGATCCTCTCCATGAAGAACATCGCGGCACCACAGGCGGATCGTGCCAGAAAACTCAAAGCCAAGAAGATCACCGTCGATGCGACGGTCTTTCAAGACCTCCTCCTCCTTGCCGGCCAGATGGCCAAAGTCGACGCTGCCCACAAGGCGACGGCGGATCGGACCGCCGACATCCAGACCAAGCTGGACAAGCTGGACGAACGCGTGTGCCAAGTCCAGGACACCGTGTTCAACATGGACGCCAGGACCCAGGGCGTGCCGGCCGACCTGGCCGGCGGCGCTGAATCCTCTGGGCTGCCCTCCTCCCAGCAAAGTCACCCTTCTCCCTGGCGCGTCGTCCAACGCAAGACAACGTCGCGTACGGCCGCCACAGCGACGTCGGAACCCCGGTCCCCGGTCACCCAGTTCTCGGTGACGCTCGCTCAACGCCAACCCCATGCCCCTGTTCTCGTTGACCTCCCGCCGACGATCCTTTGCAACCGTATTCGTGCGGCGGTGAAGGAATCGGCAGGGGAGGACGTCAGGATCAAGGCCGCCTCCGTTCGACCCAGGTCCAAGGAGATCGTTGTCCACCTCTTGTCGGACGCGGCAGTGACACGGCTCTCGTCCGACCGCTCTTGGGTGGGCGCTTTGCACGAGGGGTTGCGCTTCAAGGCCCGTCTGTACCCGGTCATCGTGCACGGCGTTCCGACCTCGTTCGCCCCCGATGACCCCGAGTGCCTGGGCGATCTGGCCGCGGACAACGGGCTCCTTCGGGAGGACGTTGTACGTGCCCGGTGGGCCATCCCCTCCCGTGCCACCGGCCCCAACCCCAGGCCTAGATCTAGCCTGGTCGTGCTTCTGGGCAGCAAAGACGCTGCCAACCGGGCCATCCAGCAGCATGTCGCCATCGGCCATGAGATCCACCCCACCCAGAAGTCCCGCCCAACGATCCGCCAGTGTTACCGCTGCTGCGGGTTCGATATCTAAATCTTTACTTTCTTTAAATTGAGCTTCAAATAAACTCTTACCACACGGCCGCTCACTGTGCGAACGCCCCCCGCTGCGCTCGATGCGCATCGACTTCTCATACCCTCCGCGAGTGCTCTTGTCCCGAGGGGCAGAGGTGCCAGCCGGGCGACTGCTCGCACACGCAGGTATCCTGTGCCCTATGCCTCGCTGCTGGCCATACGGAGGTGGGGCACATGGCAACTAGCAATGACTGCCCAATCCGCGCCGCACGACGTCAGCAACTGGAAGACGGCCCCGCCCCTCCGACAGTCTCTACTGATGCCGCCTCCCTCCTCCACACCTTGAGTCCGACCCCCCCTCCGGCTGACACCGATGGGGTCACATGGCTCGTGTAAAGCAATTTAACTGCAGACGCAGCGATAGCACCCTCCACTCCCTGTTGCACGATGCGTGCACCACATCCTATGCTTGCAGGAGCCCTACCTCATCCCCACCACTCTCCGCCTTCCCTTCTACCGCAACTGGCAGCCGGTTCTGCCTCCCTCACCCCCTGGGGCGACCACTGACCCGTCCACCCGTCCTAGATCGGCTATGTTGCTCAATACCCATCTCCTCTCCCCCCGCGAGATCTCCGTCCTTCCGGTTACTTCAAGGGATGTCACGGCAGTCCAGCTCTCCCCTCCCACCGGGGCAACTGCAACATGGCGCCCATTCACTCTCGTCAATGTATACAACGCCCCCGGCACGACTTCTGCGCTCGGCCCTCTGGCCGACCTCCTGACCCGCGTCAAACCTGGGGCGGCACCCCCTGCTCGTTGTTGGGGACTTCAACCTCCACCATCCGACGTGGAACCCCAGGGGGTACACGGTGGAAGATGCCGATGCTCGCATGTTCAGTGGGTCATGAGCTGGCTCCGCGGCCGATCCACTGCAATTCGCATGGGGGCATATGTGCACCACACATCCGCCATTGAGGTGGGGATCTCCCAGGGCTCCCCCCTCTCCCCAGTCCTCTATCTATTCTACAATGCAGCCGTCGCCGGGCTCAAGACGCCGCATGGCGGGGCGATCGGATACGTTGACGACATCGCCCTCCAGGCACGCGGCCCCTCGGCGACGGTTGCCGCCTACAGGTTGGAGAGGCTGGCCCGCCGTGCGGAAACGTGGGCGGCGGACCACGGCGCTCGCTTCGACCCCAGCAAGTCTCAACTGATCTTCTTCGACCCTCCGGCCACTCGTCGACAGCGGGATCGTCCCGGCATCACTTTCGGAGGCGCGCTAGTCCGGCCGGCGTCCACCGCCAAGTACCTCGGGGTCCTCCTCGACGAACGTCTCGCCTGGCATGATCATGTCCGATACGCTTGTGGCAAGGGACACAGGGCCCTTATGTCCCTGGCATCCTTGGCGCGCACCACTTGGGGCGTCCCTCGCACTTCCGGTGTCTCTTTCTCGCAGCGGTCGCCCCCACCATGGACTACGCAGCGCTCCAGTGGCTTCCACGCACGGCCAAGACTAGCCACGCCGAGCGCATCGACAGGGTGCAGCGGCTAGCTGCCCGGATCATGCTGGGCGCATATCGGACGACCCCCATCAGTGCATTATATTTCGACGCCGATCTGAGACACAGCCATCGACGGCTGCAGCACCTAGCCTCTGAGGAGGCAGCTCGGCTCCTCATCCTCCCCTCCTCCAACCCAGCCGCCTCCTACGTTAGCCGGCAGTCGCGTCCTGGCACCAGGTCGGTCTACTCTGGCCCGCTCAAACATCTCCTCCGGTCCGACACCATCTCGGCGGACGCCGAGAGGTTTGCGGTCCCTATGTTACCACCTTGGTGCCCTCCCCTCGTTCTGGTTGAGGACATCACAGACCGCAAGGCGGCTCTGGAAGCTAATCTCACTCGCCCCCCGCCCACCGATATTTTCGCCCGGCTCGATATCTACACGGACGGCTCCTCTCTCAACCCGCCTACGGACTCCGACCCCGTCGCCACCCGGCTTTCCCGACCGACAGCGCCACCATCCCGCCTCCCGCCCTGGGATGCGGCGTCGTCAGCCAACGCTCAAAATAAGGTCGTCGGAGCGGCGGCGGTAGCCCCAACGGTCTGCATCGTACGTCATTGGGCTCCGCTGCGGTTCGCACAGTCTATGAGGCGGAACTCGTAGGGGTCCTTCTGGCCTTGGACATCGTGCTCGAATGCTGGGACGGGACCGAAGGAGACACGCGAGCCCGCGAGGTGTGGCTACACATCGACAACCAGGCCGTTCTACGCGCATTAGCCGCCCCCCCGCGCTGCCGGCCCGGCCAATCCCTACTGACTCGAATCTTCCACACGGTCCATCATCTACGGTCCCAGTTCCGCGTCTCCGTCCATGCGAGATGGCCCCGGCCACTCCGATGTCCCTGAAAACGAAATCGCCGACGCTGCCGCCACTGGCCAGTTCGCCGTCCGCTCCTCCCCCTGGGACCGGACGTTGACAGCCTTCCTCCAGTCCCTCCCGCGCTCCCCGTCGGCGGCTAAAATGGTTCGGAAATGGCGGCATGCGGCCGACGACCCTGGGCTCAACTACGGTCTGCGAGCGAGCATGGCGGGGGCGTGGCACGCCCACGTCCGCCGGGATGTGTCGCCCCAAGCCGCGTTCGATGCTCTCTCATGCCTGGGGCGCGGTGCGGCGGCGCTCATCGTCCAACTTCGCTCCGGCCACTGCGCGCTCCGCAGCTATCTCTCTCGAGTGCCGCCGACGACGACAAGTGCCCCTCTTGCCGGCGCTTCGAGACGGTCGCCCATTTCCTCCTGTTCTGCCCCCGATGGCGGAGTCACCGACGTCGACTCCAAAGCGAGCTATCCGCCCGCCGTCTTCCCAGCACGGACCTACACACGCTCCTGTTTCACCCGAAGGCACTCCCGCTCACAGTGCACTTCCTTCGAGACACTGGACGCTTCCCCTTGTCCTTTGCCGAGGGTTCAGGCGCTAGCCGACCCTCCTCGGATGACACTGTGCCGGGCAGTTCTGGTCGGCCCGGCCCTCCTGAGCGCTGGCTGCCAACAACCTCTTGCGCCGCCCTGCTGCATCCCTCCCCTGATGCGTCCTCCTGCGCCCCTCACCATTGGCGTCTCCGCACAGTTTGTATGAGTTATGTTGCCACCACGCCCTTGTCCACTATCTTTGGCCCCACATTGCCAGCGTAGTCCCCTCTCTTTTCTCTCCGTATGCCGAACTCCCCCTTCGCGTCCCGACCCGCCGCAGCTTCCCTTTCCCACGGTAGTCGTGTTTTTAGTCTTCTCTAGGCCCCCGGCTGGCTTGTATCAAAACCTTTAAGTGGACTAATCAATCAATCAATCAATCAATCAATCAACCTGAGACGAGGAGGACGGCGACGTGGCTACTGACAGGGCACGACGCCAGGACACTCCGCCTTCTGGTCGGACCATGTTTCCTCTTGTGCTCCTGGTCTGTTTTGCAGCGCTCTCCGCCCGGTTAGGTTATTCGCTCCTGCTGAGCTCCATCTGCCGACGAGACACTAGGCGGAGAAGGGCGGTGCTGGAAGGACTGGGCATAGACGAGCGGAAAGATGGAAAGCGAACGTTGATTGGATTCTTTCATCCCTACTGGTGAGCCATTTCCCTTCAGAGGGCAATCCGGCCCTCATTTCGTTCACACCGCCACGTCCTTGCTCCTGGGTCGAATGGGACCTGTCCAGCAACGCGGGAGGTGGAGGCGAACGTGTACTTTGGACCGCCATCGCTTACCATCAGTCCGTGAGCCCGGAGGCTATATGCGCTATCTACTCCGGCGATGTGGAGGCTTCTAAAGACGAGATCCTGGAGAAAGCAGAGGTGCGGCCGCCAACCTTTGCTCGAAAGCTTACGAAGTAGTATTCCTGAATTTCTGTGCATCATCCATCTCTTCCTTATTCGACATAGGCTCGCTTCGGGATCCATCTCTCCAAAACTACGATCGTGTTTATCCCGGTTCGGTCGCGCTATTTGGTAGAGGATCACTATTGGAAGCGGTTCACACTTCTGGGGCAGAGCTTGGGGAGCATGCGCATGGCCTGGGATGCTCTGGTGGGGGACGAGGGTGTGCTGCCGGACGTCTTCATTGGTGAGTTGGCGACCTGAGAAAACTGTTGTGGTTACATTGTGACCTCTGTCTCGAACGGTTGCTGACAGATTCGTTGGAATGACAGACACCATGGGTTACGCCTTCACGTTTCCCGTCGTTCGAGCACTGGCTCCGTCAGCGCCGATATGCGCTTACGTGCATTACCCCACCATCAGGTGAGCATTCGATTCACATCTGTCTGGAAACTTATGGAACTGTGCTTCATCTGCCACCCTTGTCTCCGCCATGATAGCACGGATATGCTCGAGCGCGTTCGGCAGCGACAGTCCGGACACACCAACGATTCGGCGGTGACCAGCAGTGCCTGGAGGAGCGTCATAAAGCTGCAGTGCGTCTGATATGAGATTGACTAACGTGGTCTTGTCAAGAATGAGCTGGCCGATTGGAAAATGACCGCTGTCCTCCATTCCCTGCAGGTACTATCGTCTTTTCGCCGCAGTCTACGCACAATGTCTTGCTCAAGCGGACAGCGTCATGGTCAACTCGTCTTGGACGAAGAACCATGTAGACACTCTTCTCGCCCGTACGCCCTTTCCTCTGTTGAGCGCCGCGCGTAGGAGGAAAGAAGAGGGGAGAGGAGAAGCAAGTATAGTCTATCCGCCCTGTGATGTCAAATCGCTCGTAGACTTTCCGCTGCATGATCGATCTAGGAACGTGGTTAGCTTAGCACAGTTTAGGTGAGCACGCCCTCGTAGGAGCCCTGCTAATCTCGTACGCTGCGCTCTCACGGCTGACGCTTGCTTTCCTCCCTTGTTTTTTTTTTTTTTGCTCTTTTTTCCTTATATCAAAATCTGCCTACCTGCCCCTATCCTCCAATAGACCGGAAAAGGACCACCCAGCTCAACTGCACATGTTGTGCGACCTTTTACAAGCGCATCCCGAACTCCGCTCGCCGGGTGGGGACGGCATCGAGCTCGTTCTCATCGGAAGTAGTCGAAATGAAGGGGACGCGCGCAGAGTTGAACAGCTCAAGGCATTGGCGGGAGAACTCGGGATTGAGGTGAGCGATGCGTACAAAAGAGCTCAGCCCCCTACCTCTGGTTTGGGCGTCTTAAGGAATTCAATCTGAGGCTATTCTTATCACCCCCCTCTGTTTTCTTTACAACACGCCTCAACCTGCGTGATCAGGATAGCGTCCGATTTGTTGTGAACGCCCCGTATTCAGAGGTGTTGAAGGAGCTTTCCAAAGCCAGTGTGGGGGTCAGCACCATGGTGGACGAGCATTTTGGCATAAATGTCGTCGAGTTCATGGTGCGTTTTCGTTTCTGCCGCTCAACGCTTTTGCCCGATTTGGGGCGCTCTTCTTACTCGCGGTCGCATGTGGAGTAGTCGTGCTCGTAGCCTGCTTTCCGAAGTACTGAATGGAGAACGTCTTCGCCTTAACTGCTTCCCTGCTTAAAAGGCTGCGGGGCTGGTCCCCCTAGTCCACGCATCCGGTGGACCTCTCCACGACATAGTTGTACCGTTAGATGGCGAGGCAACAGGCAAGTTTGGATGAGTCGCGTCAGGAACACATCTTTTCGGTGCCGCTGATGATCTGTTCCTCTTGACGTCCGTTCCCTCCCGTCCCTGTAGGGTTCCACGCGATAACGGGTACAAAGTCAGGTCAAACGTCCACCGAATACCCCACCTTCTCGGAGGCACTATGGGAAATTATTTCCCTCCCGCTGAGTGGGCAGCTGGCGATGCGGGAAAGAGCAAGGAGAGCGGCGGAGCGAAACTTTTCTGAAGAGCAGTTTCGGAGAGGATGGGCGCAGGGTGTGGGCTCTTTGGTCGGGCGGGCTACGGTTTCGAAGGATACGTCCTCGGCGAGGTAAGGTGAGGCAAAGTGGCACGGGGAAGCCATCGTTGCAGCGCCCGTAAGGGGCACATGTACCACGTACCAGTAAGGACCTACGGCATACGTACTCGTCTAGTAAGAATGTAGCATCCTCTGGTTGAAACTCGTTTTCATATGATTCCGTTGGGGAGACCCGACGTCATTTGGGTCACGTGCATGACGCGTCCGGACCTGGTAGCGCGCCTTTGCGAATGAGCACGGCGAGCTGACGATCACTCGCACGCTTCCCTTCCAAGCTGTTGCGACATCGCCTGACGCCTCCTCGACACCTCTTCCGACAAGCCTCTGTTCCTCGACAACCTAGCTTGTCTCTGATCCAGATATGCCGGCCGCCGTCAAGCGCCGCGGCGAGCAGGTCGACGTCGGGACGCTGCTCAGCGAATCCCTCCCGCCCATCTTTCAGCAAGTCCAGAAGACGATCGCCAACCACAGGAAGAACTCGGTGGCGCTCCATAAGGTGCAAGTGAAGTGTGCCAAGCATGTAGAGAGGACAGAACGAGGGAACAAGCTGGTTGGGGAGAAGGCGTTTAACGACGCCTTCGTCGACATGTTCGATCGGGCGCTTCCCATCAAGAAAGGCGTCGCGGTCGCCGACAGAGTGATCAAGTTTGTTGCTGTTTTCGTCGCCTGTGAGTTTTTGGTGATTTGTTTTATTTTGTTCCGTGTGCTCTTTTTGAACACTGGAGTGTATTTTGTTACGCCGTGACCTTCCACTACAATCCGGCAGACACACAGGAGCAATTCGCTGCGGAGATCAAAGGAACCGCTGATAACCAAGAAGAGGATGATGACGATGAGGACGAGGAGACCCCCGGCACTCGATTTGCCGAGTACCTTTTGCGTCACATTCTTAAAGCGTATGGGGCGAAGGACAAGACCGTGCGCTATCGAGCTTGCCTTGCTACTGCTTTCATAGTGAACGCTGTTGGAGGCATGGAGTAAGCTGGTCCTCTCCTTCACTTCGATGGCGAAATTCTCTAACTTGCGCTACTTTCTGTTTGTCTTGGCATTTTAGCGATGACACGTACAAGCAACTAAGCGCAGCGCTCTTGCTCCGACTCCACGACAAGGAAGCATCTGTTCGTGTGCAGGCGGCCATCTCGTTGGCTAAGATGGTGGGCGTAGGCGATGCCGAGGAAGAGGAGGACACCGTCCGAATCAAGCGAGCACTGATCGACGCCCTCCAACACGATTCTTCGGGGTGAGTTTGAGTGGTACCATTTTGCTCGCTGCTTCTTTTTTAGAGTTTCATACCGTCATACTCACGTTCGGGTCACTCATGACATTGAATCTCTAGGGACGTACGACGAGCAGTCGTCTACAACATTAGCTTTTCTCCGAACAACCTGCCATACCTGTTGAGCCGCGCTCGTGACGTGGACACATTAACGCGTAAAGCAACATACGCAGCGCTGGCGGTCGCACATCAAACCCCGTTGGCCTTGGATGGCGAACAGAGGAAGGCAATCGTAATGCGCGGTTTGCGAGATCGAGAGTTGTCCGTGAAGAATGCAGCTCAGAAGGTCTTGACGGGGTGGATCGACGCTTTTGAGGGAGACGCACTCAAGGTATGTTCGCTAGTCACAACAGTCGCATCATTGGCAATTGAAGGTCACGGTTTGATCGCTTTGATGGTCACTGTGCAGTTTCTCGATCTGTTCTCCCTGGATGACGAAGGCAAAGCGGCAGAGCTGGCTTTAGTGTCCGCTTTCGAGTTGCGACCTCACGTTGCGGACACAATTCCATTCTCAGGTAACTGTCGATCTGCAGTTCTGGTCTTGAAGGAATTGCTCACTCGTAATGATTTACTCCCTCATTCGAAGATGGATTCTGGACATCTCTCACGCCTCAGAAAGCATTTGCTGCTCGAGTGTTCTTCGATTTCTGCCTCAAGACTAAGGTGGGTATGCTCGCGCGAATGTCGTGCCACCGTACGACATCGTTGAATAAACAACGTTCTCGATTTGTTAGGACGAGGAACGACTCGAAGAAACCCTACCTCTAGTGACCCTCCTTGCCTTCCGCCTCCAAGCTGAATATAATGCGCTCACGGAAGAGGCGGAAGGCGAGGGTGCAAAAGGTGCGAATGGGGCCGATGGTGATCTAACGAACGAGGACCATGAGATTATCGTCAAAGAGCTTCTTAGCATCGCCATGATTGCCGATTATGGTGACGAGATTGGAAGACGGCGAATGTTCAACCTCGTACGTGAGTCGACATTGACAGTGCGAACGTGACGTCGCTAGCTGCGATTTGCCCATACTGACGATGACTATGCCTCATATTGTATGCAGGTGAGATGCTGGCAGACCCTGCACTCTCCGAAGCCTTGCTTCCTGCCTGTCTGGATGTCCTTCTCAAGCTCTCCGCGGGAGAGAAGGACTTCATGCGTATGGTTGTGGAGATCGTGCAAGATCTCCGAGATATGGACACGGTGGGGGAGGAGCTCGAACCTGGACGGACACCTGGCCGGGGCCCGCCAGCCGAAAGCAACCGTCCAACGTCAGAGCAGGATCAGGTAGGTTTACCAATACATGTTTACAATTGTCTTCGCTGCAGGCTTCAGAACCGATAGCCTTGCAGTGTATGAACCCCCCTCCCCCTCTTCCCCAAATTTACACTTATCCGACAGGCCATCATTGATATTCGCTGTTTGGCCATCGTCCAAGCCATGCTAGAAAGGGTCGTCGGTGTAAGTGGCAAATTTTCATCTTCCCTTCGCGGCCTTGAACCAGCGTCGTGGCTAAGCCAAGATTTTTTTAAATTCTTTAGGCTCTCGCAGAGAACACTGCCGTGCACGGTCTCATTCCGCAGTTGATTTCTCCCGCTGTACTCAGCAAGGATGTTGGCCTGCGAGAACAAGGCCTCGTCTGCCTTGGTCTGTGCTGCTTGCTTGACAAGGTAAGAGAGCCAGACCCCAGTTCGACAACCTAAATCGTTTCTGAACACCATTCGCTCGGACCTTCGTTCGATACCCTCTTCCCACCCTTCCTTCCGACCAGCAACTGGCTCGACGAAATTTTCGTCTGTTCCCTCCTCAAGCGATCGAGGGTCCGTTAGAGATCAGGTTGCGGGCGCTGCAGATTGTCTTCGACCTGTTGATCGCGCACGGCACCGAGTTCCTGATGGGCGCCCAGAACGTGAGTGCCATTATCCCATCCCTCGCCGACGCATGATCTTGAAATGCTGATACAATTCTGTCCGCGCCTTGATTCCCTCAAGTCGGAGCAGCTTTGTGGTTTCTTGATGCACGCCCTCGAAGACGAGGATGGAGAGGCTCTAGCTATCACTTGCGAAGGGATAGCAAAGCTGATGCTCTCAGGTGCATTGGACGATCCACAGGTGCGCTCGGGTCATTGCTGTCCGGTTAAATGTCGCCCATCGGGCTTGGCTGACGATCTCTTTTCAAACCGTCATTGTACCGTTCAGATCCTGGAACAAATGGAGGAACTATACAAGTCACCGGATACCGCCGACAATGCTAAGGTCCGACAATGCCTCAGCTACTTCATCCCCGTATACACCGAGCTTTTGGAAATGCGGGATCAACCCCAGAATTCCGAAACCTTGTAAATAGCTCATTATTGGGACTAGCGATCCGCCAGCGTATGGATATCTGAGGGGATGCTCGGATCACCCGGAAGGACATGTAGTCGCTTTCATGCCCCTACACATGCACAGATGTGGACATGCACACAAACAGCAAGCCGCTGGGAGAGGTAACTTAACCCTAAATCCCATTACTCATGGCTGGATTAGGAGTGTGACAAGGAGGTAGCGTTAGAAGGCGAGAGCGCGGTAACACAGTGACTCCAAGATTGCAAAGAAGCTCTATCCTTTCCGGACCTTGCTTCACACTGCTCCAAATCTGACCCTGCGTGGAAATTACGATAGAATTTCAACGGAGCGCGAAGACGAAGGTGTTTCGTAAGAAAAGGTGGTGTTGACAACGGTGGCCCCGCGTGTGGTTGGGTTCCATTACCTTCACCACTTGACATCGAGCATATCCTCGTCCTCCACCTCGGTCGACGCAAACATGGTCCCGGGTGCCACCGTCTCTCCTTCAAACTCGATCCTCGCCATGCGCGCCTCTGCGGCCGGGAGACCTGAAACTTGTGCAAAGTGTTGGAGGACGGAGGAGACGAGCGTCGTGGGTTTCACCGTCACCCGGACGTCTTTGCCGCGCTTGGAGCGGAGGGTCAGGCGGAGGAGTCCTTCCTCATCCTGGTCGGCGTCAACACCGGCCCCAACATTACCTCCGGTCCCCTCTGCAGTGGCGTGCGACCTTAACCCCGTTCTCCCCGTCGGCGGGCTGCCCGGTCTGGGGGAGCAAGACGGCGGCAGCTCTCGAGCGCGTTCAGTGTCAGACGTGATGACGACCGGTGTCCCGTCTTCTTCGTCCGAAGATAAGATGCTGATCATGTCGTCGCGATGGGAGGCTGCAGGGCCGGCGGATTTCCCTGATGGCTGCGAGGAGGACGCCGACGAGGGGCCATTGAGTTCTGCTAGGAGATCGAGGTGCGCCTGACGCTTGGCGCGCTTTTCGGCTTGCATGAAGTCGTACACTTCTCGAGAGCAGCCGACTGAGCGGAAGATGGAATGGGGGAAAAGGACGGCGACGAGAACAAGTCAGTTTGGAGAAGAGTATAGGTTTTTTTCCGAGATGTGCGCGGCCGCCCTGTGAGCGGGGACGTCGTGCCAAGCTTTCAAGGTAAGTAAGAGCCGGATAGGAGGACCCACCCAGGTCCCCCGCGGTCCACCATCCAAGGCTCTCCGGAGTGCTGCTGGGATAAACCAGGCTACCTCCCTGGGTCATAAGGACGAGATGGGAGCGACGTATACGTGTTCGCTCTGCGACGGCATCGTAGAGCACGTCAAAGGATTCGTGCTGTGGAACAGATGGTGGCGGAGGAGTCGGTAAGCGTTGTCCGAAGAAGAGAGGCATTGCAGCAAATGAATAAAAAGTGCGAAGGGCGTGAAGGGACAAACGGAAGAAAGCTAAAAGCCGACCAGAAAAGGTGAGCGGACAGAAGCGAACTCACCCTGTTGACGAGAAAGATTTTCGGCTTGCCCATATCCACCAATGCTCCTTTTTCAGGGTTCGTCGCAGTGGAAAAACAGGGCACCGTCGCGGAACGGCCGACCATACTAAGCCTGATCCGCGTTTTCACATGGTCCTCCACCACGTCTTCGCCACTAGGAGCTTTCTCTTCAGTGTCGTGCCCATTGTGATGCCCTGTCCGTGTGGAAGGGTCGACGCCGTGTAGAAAAGAGGACGAATGTCCAGCGCCGCCGCTGCTACCAGCGGAGTGAACGTGCGCCTGAACCTGTTGCAGAATTCGAGCAAGCTCGGGATCGAGCTTGTCAGGGTCGGCGAGGGAGTGGGCAGACGAAGCAGAGACGTTGTCTGTTGTTTCCGCCGATCTGTGGGCCAGTATTTGCCTTTGTCGACAAAAGGGAGCACAGCTGTGAGGGGCAGGTCTGGTGGGATGACGCGCCACTTGAAAGGAGCGCTCACCTCCAGCCATTTCTACTCTGGAGTAGGACAGCGTCAGGCAATTTCGGGGGCGGAGTGACGCTGGCACTCTGCTCCCGCTCGTTGTCAAGGTCCGAGGCCTGGGGGGTAGACAACTCGGGGCTACCCTTTTGAGAGGACCGCGAGGGGGAGGGAGGAGGACGGGTACGTGGTCCGTCGTTCTCCAAGCTTGGACCAAAGACAGTCGAGAGGATGCAAATGCGAACGAGCGCGCGATATTGATCAGGACGAGAAAGCGCCAGCTCAAAGTGAATCACACATGCGCTCGTTCGCGCCGTCCTCTCGCTCACCCAAGTGCGTATTTTTGAGACCTCGCCCAACTAGGCAACTTTGTCACGACGTCGCGCTTGCGTTTTCGCTTCCTTCTCCGCTCGGTGTCGGTATCGCTGCCGCTTCCAGAGGCGGAAGAGAGGCTGGATGAAGAGGGGGAGGAAGACGAAGAGCGACTGGAGTGTTGGGTGGCCGACCGTTGCAAGGAGGAAGGGAGCCTGGAAGGACTAGCCGAAGGATGTCGGTGGTCGTCATCGTTCTCGGAGAGGACGATCGAATCTACCTTCTTCGCCGTAGTGCCCTCCCGTGCACGGGCCTTGCCCTTATCTGGGGGCCGACAGAGGAGGCGCACGTGGAAAGTAAGGGGAATGAAGATGTAACTAAGCAAAAAGAGGTCGTCATCGAAAGCGCGTGGACGAACAACACTAGGCCACGCTGGCTCCCTCACCCAATCTTCGAGAGCCAGCGGCTCGCCTCCTGGTGAAAAAGTCGTCCTCGTCGTCGATGACAATCGCGTGTTGTCGCGTCGCCTTCTCTGGACTGGCAGACCTTGCGGCGCTCTGAGCACGAGAGGAGGGAGGAGGCGAGAGCGGTGCACGCAAAGCGGAAGAAGAAGAAGAGGAAGGCGGAGGAGGGGAGACGCGGTGGGGCTCGCTGATAAACGACGAGGACGGCCCGACGTCGCCGTGTCCACCACCAAGCTGACTGGCTGTGGGAAGTAGTGCGGCCTTGGCCTTTGGCTTGGGGCGCGGTCGGGCGGCCATGCGAGGACGAGGGGATGGGAGTGGATGAAATGTGGTGAAAGTGATCCGTGCGAGTACCTCGGGCAAGATTAACGATCTCCCGAGAGCCGACAAACGCGGCCGGCGCGAGAGCCAGCATCTCCGCACATTTCCGTCTACGGGCGACGATACCCAATGACGTCGTTAGGACTCGATCGCCGATCAGATGTCGGTTAGACGACGCTGATCATCGCCCGCTATGCGGTCCAGCTCGCTCTCCCGAGCTTACCTTACCCTCCCATCTTCATCCAACGCCACCTCGTGTCAACCATGTCCGCCTTCAGGTTTGCCTTCCGACCCATGGCCGCGGCCGCCGCTGCCGCCGCCTCTCGACACGCTCCGCGAAGAGGAAGAGCGCTGCTGAGCACCTCATCGGCCGTGCGGAGCACCCCCTCAAGAGACGAGCAAGGCCTGCCTGGCACTGCAGAGGTGGGTGAGCGGTGGATGGATGGCCTAGCAGGCAGATCGATCTCGTCCGGATTGCTGTCGCTGATCGGATTTTGGATTGCGCCGTGTCGTCCCTCGCCCGCCTGCTGGACAGACGGACAAGGTGTCAAAGTCAGACAGCGCTTACGACGGCAATGCGGATCCGGTATCGAGCGCCGAGGGCGTTGAGAAAGAGGTGAGCAAGGCTTAGGGGTCACTCTCGTTTCGCGTGCGTGCCGTCCGGGGTCTAGCAGAAGCGAGACCCACGCGGGAGGAGAAGGAACAGGTGTTGCGGCACGGGACCTGGTGTGGTGGTAGCGTCTCGACCCTAATGACGCGTCTCTCTCGCTTCATGATCACTCGAGTGCAGACGGGAGCGAGGCTGCGCACAGGCGTTAGCGCGGCCAACTCGGAGAAAGACGATGGGGCCGACAAGCGGGCGGGGACGACGCGGTCGGAGGGCGACACGCCGGTGAGCGGGGCGAACTATGGCGCGAGCCGGGCGAGGAAGCGGGCCGGTCAGTAGTCTTTTTTTCCGTTTTTTTTTTTTTTTTTACTTGTCTGGGTGAGGACCTCGCCGTCGCTCCCGTCCTTTTCAGCCTCGCTCCTGCATCTGTCCTTGGTTCGCCAGCGGTCATTAGCATAGAGTAGAAACGACGCGAGGCGACGGACGAGGGCAATGTCAAGTGGAGGGACGTCCGTCCGCGTCGATCATCATCACTCTCGTCTCGTCGCCATCGCGTGCCGCCTGCCGATATCTCGCTCGCACCGTCAGAGGCAGAGTGGAGTGGAGTGGTGGGCAAATGGAATACAAAGGGGGGCTGGAATGTAGGAGCAGGGGGAGGGGGAAAGCTACATGGCCAACGGACGGAGAGAACAGGTAAACAGGCGATCGGGCGGGCGGGCGGGACGAAGGAAGAGGACGGGAGTAGGTGAGCGAGAAAAAAAAAAAAAAAAAAAAGGGGG